>NHOP01001494.1:0-10725 GCA_018697155.1 Pyramimonas parkeae | reverse complement strand
TTGTCAACACTATGCAATCATGTTCATTTGTTTTATTGCCGCATGCTGTCCTCATGATGCATAAAGTTGTTTCTAAGTCTGCCGCGAAACAAAAACACACTGAACAGTCAGGAGAGAAGCATTTGACAAACTGCTGCATCGGCTCCAGATGGACAAACAACGCAAAGAGCGCATGGAGGCGTTTGGAGTGCAGTCTGGGTTGCCATTGCTGCAGAAATTGATTCTGTGGTATGGCATTTTCAGTGACATAATGGCTAAGGTATGTCGATAGCTTACCGTGACCAAAAGGCAGAACTGCGTGTTTGAGATTTGTTCAGAAGGGATGATTCGCTCTGGAATGCGCTATGTGTGTTTCTGCTTGGTTCGTATGAACACTTTGATCATGCGATGCTCTTCGTATGAAGGCTTGCTAATGCAACCTCACGCATTTCGCATCAGCGGCTTCCAAGCAAGAAATTGGAATGAACCGCTTTGCACGATCTAGACCTCTGGGTCCTAGTTCGGCACATAATATCCACACTCGCAACTCGAAGCTGATTCTCCAGCTGGTTTAGCCAACGATGAAGTACCCGCCAAGGCAAAGTGCGGATCCTCTTAATTTTGAATGTGCGATGTAGATCTCAGATTGGTAGCTTTCTATTGAGCTGCCGATGGGAGATTATGCTCTTTGCATAAAGGGTTGCTTCCCCTACCCCAAGCACTTGGCATCAGGGGCTACTGCACTAGTAATGAAATGAACAACTTTGCACTTTCCAGACCTCAGGTTTCTTGTTCGGCACATGATATCCACACTCTTATCTCGAAGCTGATTGTCCAGATGGCGTAGCCAACGATTGAATCCCTGCTAAGGCAAAGCGTGGATCCTCCTAATTTTGAACGTATGATGTAGCTCTTCTCAGATTTGTAGCTTTAAATTGAGCTGCCGATGAGGGATTACATATCAAATGCAATTTGTTGTTGATTCTTCAGGATAATGCTGACATGTGAATGACACCACATGACGTTGCCATTCATTTCCAATCCGTCCCATCCGATTCCCACCATCATCCGATGAAATGGTGGGATTATGCCCTAATATGTTTTGGATATGTAGATGATTTGACAATCACCGTTGTCCTCATTTTCACTTGATGATCATACCTTCGATTGAGAGTGATCTCATGGGGTGTTGGCAGATATCTTTGATCCGAGAGCTCAGTCGGTTCGGCCTACAGGTATGAAATCCAAATTGTTTTTGGTGATTTTAGAACTTTTAGAATTGATTCAATTGGTTAATTGATTGACCAAATCGCCAGTCAGTGATGTTCACTTCACTCACAGGTGACAAATTACCAATAAAGGCCATAGAAGCTGCCGGTAGCCTTCTCGCAACAGCGCAATGCATATCTAGACAGCAGCCTGACAGTATTAGGCTGGTCTAGGTCTTCACATGAAGTTATAGTTCACGAACTTTCCAATCTTAACATCATATGACTAAAAATTAGCTTTCGAACCACTGGTTTTTTATAGTAACCGTTTTGGCGATTGGTGTAATCACTCGCTAATCGAAGATAACCTGCCAGCCAGCTTGCCCTTTGATAATTAGAAATTATCGGCCGAGGCAGAAACTGCCCATGTCGGGGCTCGAACTCGGGATCAGCTGCGTACGAAGCCGTGGCCCTTCCAACTAGGCCATCCATGGTATCACTACGGTTTATGCATATGCTAGCATCATGCAGAACATGTGCACGCATGAATTGAGGAGCCAGATGATGTGTGCTACAATCTAGCAGCCTCTGCGTCTTGTGTCTGTTGTAGAAAACATGAATGGTTTCCGAGGTTTTTCAAAAATTTGTGCCAAATTATCGGATCGGAATGGTTAATGTGTGCTTTGAAATGCGGGGATGGCCTATAGAGTGATTGAGTTGCTAGTAGCTGCACGGGCGCTATTGACCGAGTGTGGGCTCTCAAGGGAAGGCGTTTTGATTGTGAATAGGAAGTGATGAATTCATCCTCAAGTATGTTTTGATCACCTTGGAGGAAGCGACACACTAAACGTTTGAAACGTTTATCCATCACAAGTTACTGTTTGACTGGATATGCAATCCTGTTCATCGACCTGCTGTTCTATCCAAGTGACTGCAGCCACTGGATGGACTCCTGCAGAGCTGCAAGCGCTATCATGTTGAAATTATATGATATACACGTGTTGTGCTTTGTCCAACTTGCAGCTTATTTTGTCTTCCCGCGTTTTTGCTCGTTTTGCACGTTGTGCTTGGTATCCAAAATACTGCAGGTTAGAAGGCTACTATTGAGATTAATCGTTGTACCCTATTTCCGCGAAGGGCCAACATATTATTGATCAACTGTGGTTTACTGCCGTTGTTAAGGGTTCCATGACATATAAGTGTGGTTTGTTATCGTTATCTTGCATGTAAAAATTAAGCAAAAGCATTTTAATTGTCACCTCGGAATTGCGATTAAATGGTGACTTGATGGCACATTGTCAAAGATTGTTGCTTTGTCTTCGTTGATCTTTTTGCATGCCTCGCGGAACTCTGTGTTTTTGGCTAACCCCGGTGCATTGCATGCCTTGAGCCGTAAGCAAATTGTGGTATAAGATATGCCCAAGGAGTTGCTTCCTGATAATGCAAACAATTCTCTTTCTGGCATGATGCATCACCTTGTGATGATAACCAGCTATCACTGAACAGGGCCCCCTCACGTTGTTTATCTCCTCATGTACTTTTGCGGGCCTTTTCAGTTCAGGGCCGTCGCAGGAAACCCATTGCCTCCAGAAGTCGAAACGTAGCTGCTTGCAACATGTCAATCAGCCACCCACAGAGACTTCAAGCTCAAGCTGACAATGTATGAAGTGCAACTTGAACAAAATACGGCAGAAGTTATTGTCAAAATCCTTGTTCTTAACCATGCCAGAGCCAGCGGTGGTGAATGCTTGCAGGAAGACTGGGTGTGGTTTTCGATAGTTTTCGTCTTTTTCATGCTCTCTGGCTGCCTCACATGCATGTACTGGCTGAATCATTATCCAAAGCCGCAGCTTCCTGATCCCAAGGAGGTGAGTGATTGATAAACCTATGCAATCTTTGTTTTACCTTTCGGGTTTCACAATTCTGTAGCGACCCTTTCTGACATGTTGAGTTGAGATATGTTCGCAGTGAAGCAGAATGCGCGAGCTTCTTTTGTCCAACCATTGAAATTGAGTTTTGCTGACAGACATCGTGTTGCCTGGTTCCCAACAGCCGTTGCGCGAAGTTTTTGGATACCGCAAATACGACGTCAAGGTCATGTTAAGGTGGGTGCTGTGGAGGTTTGCAAGACAAACAAACACATAGAGAAGAATAAAGAGTGTTGCATCACATGTATGCTTTCTTGAAGTTCTGTGATCCCCCGTGTGATTGTCGCAAAGACGATCATGCTCAGGCTTGAGAGTTTGAGATGCACAGCACTCTTTTTTTCCCCGGCTCATGGGATGAGGTTTCTGTTGTGTGGCAGGAGGATTGGTATGGTTTGTGCCTTTTTCCAACTGGGAACCGCATTTGCTGCTCTTCGGACACTGCGGAGCGATAGGCCGGACCGGCAGCGCAAAGCGTACATGGAAATGCGCGGCATGCGTCTCGTGGACACTGTATTCCTCACCTTGTCTGTGGCAAGCCTCCAGGTGGGTGGTAAATCCAAAAGATGGAGATGTTTCGTACGATGCTGTGTGTGCAGCTGAATCTAAACAGCCTAGAAATGTACACGTAGGACTACTTGACCATCAACCTGTAATTGGTCCAAATATGATAAATGAAGGACGGTTTGACGATATCAAAGTTCCTCAATATAGGTCTGCAAGCCCAAGCAACACCTGAGGAAGAGCTCAGTCGAATGGTCGCACAGTCGCCTTCATAGACGAGCGGGATTTCACATGCAAACCACTTGCTTCAGCTGTGGCAACCATTTGCTGTTCGCTTGAATTGCCAAACTGCAGGTGGCGCATGTTTTTGTAAGCGAATCTCAGTGTACGGTGGCGAGACGCGAGTTTCGTTCGTGTGCGTGGATGCCGAATAGATCCTATTTTGGTCGCACTAGGATGTCATAAAAACCTCAGGCCGCTAAGCTGTGTCGGGTTTGATTGGGGCGCACCGTGCAGTGCTACATTGGCATGGTGTGCAGCTCGAATCGCCTGTACTGTTCTGGCCGGGAAGGGTTTGACATATGGCTTTTCGTGACAGTGTCAGCATGCATCATCTCTAGCGCAACATGCTACGTGTCTTTTGATCTGAAGGTGCGTACATAGGAGCTGACAGGTGCTTGGTGCACACATAACCGTGTGAAGATGACTGAGCAGAATAAGCACCTTTCTCAGGTCAAACTTCATCGCTGGTATTGCTTGCACTCGTTTGCTATCAACGCATATGTTTTGCCGACAACGATATCATGGAGAAGCTCTTTTGAAGAACCTCTAGCCCTAGCTCCACATAGAACATGTTGGTGTCTTCATTCAATCGTGGGAAACCTGGAGCAGGCCATCACCCCTGGGTTTGTTTGCGTGACCGTCCGCTATCCCACAGCGGTATTCCTGAAACAGGTTTTGGGGCAGTACTATTGTTCTATACATTTGAATAATGAATGAACTGATCTGTAGGTGTTGCACGGGCAATGATATCAGGAGGGTGCGCTTTTCAAGAAAGATTACGAGCATCTAGCGTCCATCAGCCTGGTGTTCTGTTACCATGTTACCGAGCTTGGTGCAAGGTATTGTACTTGCGTAACTCGCTTCAGATTTTCATCCACAATTGAGGTCTGAATTTCAAAACTTGTTTGTGCCAGTGCATGAGACTTCCGTGCAATTCTAGCATTGTTGTTGACAAAGCATGAGACAGACACCACTACCGGTTCACATGCCCACTAACAGTAATATCAGTACACATCCTCCCTTCGGCGTTACTTTGGAACAAGCGCCTCCGTTATAGCTGTTCAGATAATTTCCGCTTTCACATTTTCCAGAAGCCGTCGTTGTTGCAGACATCTAACTTTGTTGGTGCGACTTGCAGGGTGGTCACCATTTCTCTTTTTGCTGCAGCAGCAGGGGGCTGGGTGTTTGTGATGTTCTTTTCACACGCTCTGGTTATCACTTTGCTGCTTCGATACCCATTGGTGAAGCAGCTTCGTCATGTTTGGTGAGTCTTGGAACTTGGTTGATAGGCACCCTATTAATGTCATTCGCACCCTGCTATGTTCTTCCGCATGCCTTTATGTTTTCGAGTTATAGAGCAACTTGTGACCTGCACAAAATTCGTTGTCATGCTACCCTGGGAGCCCCTTGCTGTGGGAACATGGGCCTGAATATCTCTTTCGTGGCCGCACAGGGATAAACTCAACCGCACCGTCCAAGTCGAGTTTGCAGGCATAGCAATCTCAGTTCCAGCTGTTGATGATGTTAAGGTGATCCGAATATCCGCCTCCCGCAAATTGGATCTGCTGATTGCACAACACATGGTATCCTGACTAAAGAAATCACATGTGCAAATTTCAAATGACACCTCATCGTGATATGACAGCAAACCGCGTTGCCAAACTCAGTGAGCGCATTTGGTCAAGTTACTAGGTACTGGTTAACACAAACAATGAGATGAATTTCGCTTCGGGTAGCAGATTTATTCCCCCGCCCCCCACGAAATTAAACAAGATATGCTTGATGAGGGATGTTTACATGATATTTGGCTGTGTTAGGGACCCAGTTTTCCTTTTTTTGTAACAAACATGCTCGACTTTGACATCCAGTTCATGTGCAAACATGGAGCATTATTGGCGTGACTATCAGAGCTCATGTGTGTTTGCACTGAACACAAACGGGATATGGGATGCAGCTGCTCTGGGCATGCCTTATCTCGCCAACCTCTTGCTATGTTAGCGACTCCACTACCACAGGAAGCAGTCAAACTGTCGGCGGACAATTCTGGTGGAGAGTTCCACTGCGTGAATGTAAGTGTCTCTCCATTCTCGTTTGATTGTTTGAATGTTAGGCATGCCCTTCATTCGTAGATAAGTCTGGCACTTCCAAGCTGTGGATTAATTATTTTCTGGATCCAGGGATTATGCAGACAGTTTCCATCCAAGAATTTGTTTTGAACTTGGACCAGAGGCGCAAACAATGTTGCGGAATGGCTTTTAGGTATGCTCAAGCTATTTTGAAAAACATATATGTCATGAGTTGTCTTGGATTATTTGAGCATGAACAGTAAGACCTCATCACGGCGGAAGCATGCCTAGAGTAGGGTTCGCTAGATATTTCAAAAGCATCCTGCAAAACCCATAAGACACTCCAGTCCGATATCCTAGAACAGAAGACATTGCGCAGCTTGCCTAGCATCCGGAGCCTTGCTTCGAATTCGTTTGAAACGGCATTTTGAGTGTACTGAAACAATCGTATTGGTGTGTTGCAGGTGGGAAGCTGAGTTTTTCAAGTGTGAGATTGGAGGAGGGCATCATTGCATTTCCCGCCTTCATACTTGTGCAGGCGTTGGAATCTTTGATTATGTTGTCTGTTGTCATTCAAAAGCTGGATCTGGAAGACCCATTTCTTCTTGGTATTATCGAGAACCTGTGCTCAATGAGATATCCAAAGATTTGATTATGTTTGCTTCCTCATCATTGTTGCATTCTTTTTTTCTCACCCGCTCCACATCAACGTTGTGGTTGATGACGCATGCCATTTGAAAGTTAGGCTAGGCAGTCTTTATTGGATTTAAGCGCATTTCTACTGATTCTACAGTTTTTGCTTGGTGCTTGCAGCTTATTTATCGGTCGCTGTAGGGCTTACTCTGTTGTGGCTCATCATCGCTTTCATGTGGCTGTCAATGGAGACAGTTCTTCATGCACTTCTGCATGGCACAGTGAACAATCCTAAGGCAATTCCAAGTTCTGATCATGGCAATAAGCTGCAAGCCGCTTCCTTGCTCTCCTCTTCTGGTATTCTCCTCTCTATCATTATCAGTACTCTGAGTGTGTGATGCAGGTGATGATGCTTAAAGTAGTTTGATGAAAATAGAATTTGTTCTGCGGTGGTGTCTTTTGATTGTTGTGTTGTTATCGCAGATTTGGAACCTGGAGTGGTTCTCGAGGATCAACGCTCCCCAAGCAGCCACATGAATGACCACTTATACACAACTCCGGTGTCAGCTGTTTCAGTTGCGCAGAATGTGTGCCTTGCTCCTGATGGGCGGGAGACAGGGGTGCATTCACTTCCAGTGGGATTCAGCTTCAACTCAGAGAGTGTCTGTACATGACCGACATTGGGCGTATTTTAGACACTTCTACATTCATGAAATTGTGTTTTCAAATTCATCACATGGTATATTGAAAGTTTAGTCGATGTTGTTGAGAACTTCTTGTTGGTGCAAGTGTGGTTATGTATACTGTTAACTAGGAGAGCCATTTGTGAACAAAGGAAAATTCTGGTCCCAATATTGAGCGAAGAGGGAAAGGAGATCCCCACCTCTTCGTATCCATTCGTAGACACTTATCGTACCGTCTAGTCAAATATACCCAACCTCGTCCAAAATCGAGTGTTTTGGAACAAAAGCTATAAGTAGAGGAAACATAATTTCATTTCCTTGCTCGTCCGCCTTCTTCTTGGGTGTGGCCAGTGCATAGAAGCAGTAGTTGTCCGATTTCAGCAACGCTGATGACCTGGATCCACACTCACGCTTGTCTTGCTCATCATGCAGCATCTCAATAACCATATGTTGCATGTCTTGGAAGAACTGTCCCGTACGTGCTTTGCTTTGTCCAAAACGATAGGCTAATCTCTTTGGGTCCAATTCATGCCCACTGTTGAACAATGATCAGCGCCTGTACAATCAAACCAAGCGCATTGCTAAAGAAGCACGTGCGACTTTTTCGACTACAAGTATCTCAATCTCATAATCATTTGTATGGAACAGCTCTCTGATTCAGAAGAGTGCTGACTGTCTGTGCAGATTCGTTACTGTACATATCAAATGCCCCGAGCAGACAGAATGGGGCTCATGCTGTGGGCTTTGTTTGTCTCGACTTCGGACTCCCTGCCTTGATCGTCATCTCGCGTACTAACTTGCCTGTGCCACTAGTATTTAAACAATGAAACATGCCAGCGTTTAATATGAAGAGCACTTTCTGTATTATAATCATGTCGGATGGCCTAGTTTGTAGGGTGTCGGCTTGTTTCGTGGCAGGCGCGCGTTCGAGCCCCTGCATGGGTAGGCACTGCCTCGTTCATACGCTGGCTGGCGGATCATCTTCGACTAGCGCTTAATCATACTGATAACCTGAATAACCACCATGAAAACTGTGGGTTGAAAAGTATGCACACAAGTACTGAGTACGATGTTATTAAGGGTTTTGCGCGATTACTGCTTCTCGTATCTGCTGTAAATGTGGGAGCTGCGCTTGTGTTGAAACACAATATGTCAACGCATATCGGACACTCTAGCAGCTAATTTGGTTGTCCATTTTTGCTAAATTATTTCTTATCAGTAGTCGATGTCAGGATTGCGACAGTCTGAACATCCATCATATCGGCATCAATGGTCACACTCAATACACCACTGTACCTTGTACGAATCGACCAAACATATGTGAAAGATCAGTCCAATCACTGTACGTTGAATACACTCCGCTTTTATCATGAAAAAATCGATGTCGGAACATTAAAATCGAACCCTAAATCGAATGAGTAGCTGCTCATTGGCTCGTCTTCGGTGTGTACGTAAGCTAAAGTTTCTTAGGTACATTCCATGCGAAAGCCAAAATCTAGATGGAGGAGCATGTGACATTTTCAGTCGTGACTAGAGAAATTACAGGGCCATTGGTGGAAGTGTCATGCCAAGGAAGGTATGCGGCTCAGTACACACATGTTCGTGGTGCATTAATTAAATGAAAACGTATTACCTTGTTGATGCTTCAAAAGAATGTCATGTGTGGGATATTCCATGAAGGGTACTGTAACAATGGTCCGAACCGACTCGGAGGCAATTTATGTGCATGGAAGTTTTGCTTTATAGGGCAGTTACATTGAGAATAAGGTTTTCACCGTCTGCTCCAAGCCTGAGGGGATAAATGGCCATGCGGGATGCTGTTTTGCCGTGGTATTGAACATAAGCAGAGCTTTGCTTAGAACTTCCGGTATGGACGCCAATTGTGGTCTCGGTAGTACATCATACTTCTCACTTGAGCAATTGTCTACCGTGCAGTGCGCTTGACGACTGTTCACTGTATGAGCTTGTTTTCGGGTGCAGTCCTGAATTTTAGTATTTGAGATAGTGGAAAAGCTTGTATTGGTGAGCATGAACGTTTCATACTTGCCAGTGTAAGCTATTCTATCTCAGGAACGTGAAGGGAAATAGCCTTATGATCGCGCACGCGGTGGTAAGTATGGAAGAGTCCACGCCAGACACGTGGACTCTGGCTCCGCGTGTATCATTCTCGACGAGGAATCGAACCGTATCTTCAAGCAAAGATGGGTCAAGGTGTTTGAATGCCTTGATGGAGCGTAACGTGAGATAAGCCAAAATCCAGAAGTTCGTCTCTCAAATGATTTTTTCATTGACCATTGTGTACAACAGCCCGAACCCTTGTACGGATGGCATTCCTGCACACAATCATGCAAGAGGTACGGCTCGTGCTGCCTGGTACAACGAGTATGGCCACGAAAATGCGTCCATAATGACACTGAAGACCCAAACTCTATTTGGGGACTTTTGATGCATATGAAGTGATATCACATCACGTCTGCGTTGTCTGAAACCCCATGGAAATCGGCGGCACGATTCACGGCTTACGGTAATGGTAGCTGCGTGATTGACGATTGCTATCCTCTCATGACAGGGGTAACTGTCCAAGTTAGTGTTGATGTTGATACCCCAAGATATGTCATTGCACATATAGACGTGTTCAAGAAGGACGACCCGGATATCATGCATGCAGCAGAGCTGTCTCCAAATCGTTATGAGTCCAAGTAGTTAGACGTACCATATCGTGATGTGCAGTCTCCACCGGACGTGCTTCTAATGGTCGTTACTTTGAAAGGCACTAAAGTGCCATATGCTTCTGAGGGATATGTTGTGCCACAAAATTCCAGACAGGGATCATCATTGCCGGATGCAGACAAGTGGATGGACGCGGAGCGTGAAGTATTGTGACCAGTTGGGGCTCACAAGGTATCTGGCAGGAATGCGCCCTTCCTAAGCGATGTGTTTGCCATTACTTTCATTTTTTCTATGAACTCAAGTGGACGTTGTAAAATACCATCGAGTGCTGAAAAGCTCGATAGGTGGTTCGAGGCATCTGAAATTCCCTGATCCTCACTTTGATCCCATGACGGCTCAGGTGCCTGTTTCATTCGATGAATATCTTTTGGTTGTGGTTTTATTGACAATGAGGCATCGGCTTTGTAGGTTGTTGTGATTACAGCATTTTTCAAGCCCTCCACTACAACTTGAAGTGTGGATGAGATTCCCTGTTGGCTTTGAAAACTCCTCTGGGCATCCTTTTGGCTTAGCTTAACAGGTATGCATGGACTCAAAAAGTGTGATAAGTGGTATATGATGATATCAGAACGGGGAGGCAGGGTGTGCTAGCGTATACTCAAAGTATCGGAATATTTCCCGCTACGCCTTTTATACTGGCGACTGTACGGTCTATAATCGATCCTATTGGCTATCGGATCGATCACTATTATATTCCTATCATGCCTATGTAACT
>NHOP01001493.1:0-10728 GCA_018697155.1 Pyramimonas parkeae | reverse complement strand
CTGTGTGCTGGCTGGGTGCTGGCTGCTGACTTTGCTCTGCGTGCTGGACATGCTTTGGGTGAGTCCGTGCAGGCTGCGCAGGAGCAGAAGGCAGCGGCGCAGTCGGCGCAAGAAGCGTGGGCCCAGGCCAAGGCGCGTAGACTGCGTGAATTGTACCTCGTGTGCATGCATGCGCGGCTGATAGCCTGCGTTCTCCGACGACAGGGAGCGTGATCGAATGTGAGCAGTTTCGAGAGAGGGGGTTGTCTTGTATGTTCCGCACGGGACAGGCGGCGACGGAGACGGCGGCGAAGCAGATGGCGGCTCTGGAGGCGAGCGAGCGGTCCACCAACCGTGCCCTGGTGGGTGTGCCTCGACGTTGAATGCGCGGGCATTTTCTGCGTGAATTGAACTCTAGACACTACCCTCGCTCGCGGAAGTTCATCGTGTAGGGATCCACATTGTAGGCACCGGATCACAACAGTATGCAGACACAATCAGCTTGCGGCGCACTTGTACTCGGTCACATGAGACTTACTACTACCGTTGATAAATTTGATGGAGTTTGGTTTACCCTGAGATCCTGTTTGCAATGTTTTGTTCCAGAAACAATATGGCAAGTTTGCGGGACACTTCACAATCGCCGATCGCCTCCAGAGGTTGATGCCCGGAGGGTACGCAGGAGGCGCTGGAGGCTGAGCGAGCGGAGGCGCGGGCGCAGGCGGCTGAGCGAGCGGAGGAGCTGAAGAAGGCCGCCGCCTCCGCCCAGGCCAAGATGGACGCCCTGCGGTGCGCTGTTGCCCTTGCCCCTGACCCCCTCCTCTCGTGCACAACCTTGGCATTTTCTGACACTTGCTTACTCTGTTTTGCCGTGTTGGAGCGATGGGCGTGCACGTGCAACTGCAGGGAGCAGGCGTCGGAGCAGGCGCGATGGGCGGCGCGGAGTGAACGCAAGTATCTTGAACAGAAGGCCGTCGCGGCTAAGCTAGAAGAAACTGTTGCCATGGTGTTGACCCAGATTTCTGCAGTTTTCATATCCGGGAACGGGAGCGGTGGATAATGTGCTTGGTGTGTCACTTGACGCAAGCAATGCTGGACAACGAATCAGACCCTGGTAGGATCGTCGAAGTGCTTGCATTCGAGTTTTGATCATTGAGATGACGAGAGTGGGAAGATGAATTTACGCACCCTACCCGGCAGCAGAGATGATCCCGGGCACTGAGAGTGGTGTGAAACCTGTAGAGCTGGGCTGATGCAGGGTGCGCTGTGGGGGTGCTCGTTCCTCAGCTGAAGGAGCGGCTAGCGGATATCCAAGCCACCTCCGCCTCCAGAGCTGCACAGGCACTTGCCCAATCAAACGCATCGGTACACCTCCATCCTTTACGCCACAAAACTGCTTTTGTGTAGAGTTTGTGCTTGACTACTGATGAGTCAAATTTTCCTTATGTTTGCATCTGTTTCGCAGTCGTGTGCCTGAAAACAAAACAGAAAATTTTATTGATCCAGTTGCTACCTCATTTTGTGCGCACTTATTGAGTTGAGATGGGCCGCGTTGGCCTTGTGTTTGGATCAACTGCATATTGGCGTTTGGTGACTCTGCGCACATGCCTCTGTTTCAAGCAGAACCAGCGTACAGGCTCGACGGATGACGGTGGTGCTCTAGTGATCCAGCATGTGCCAGAGTTTGAGGTGGGCACCCCCGGGCCCCGCTCGGAGCCGCTGCGTCTGCACGCCGCGCGCGTGGAAGCAGACCGGTGCGCCCGTCCGAATGCTGCAAAAGCCTCCACCTCAAAGCATGTGCCTGGCCCTGAAACCTGCAGTCGTTGTTGTCACAGCTGCCTCGCGCTGACTTCACAGAAGGAAACACCTTGAGCAGCGAGTGCGTGTTGTCCATGAAATCTGTTGGAGGGTGATGATAGGCGGTG
The DNA here is from genome assembly GCA_018697155.1 of Pyramimonas parkeae. Lineage (NCBI taxonomy): Eukaryota > Viridiplantae > Chlorophyta > Pyramimonadophyceae > Pyramimonadales > Pyramimonadaceae > Pyramimonas > Pyramimonas parkeae. The sequence continues at coordinate 8,824 of NHOP01001493.1, read as the reverse complement.
GTGCGTGGCTGAGAAGCGGGCTGAGGCGGACCAGCTCATGCTGGAGGGGCAACAGCAGCTGCTAGCTCAGGCGTCGGCTGAGATTCAGGCACGACGGTGCCTGTCGCTTCTTGCTCCGTTGTGTTGCTATCACTGCAAATTGTCATCGTTGTTATTTTTGGGAAACCCAAAGCAAGGGTCATGTCCCCTTGGTTTCACGACGGCTTATCTTGATCGGCCAGCTACATGCACATTGTGTGTATTTCATTGATCCCCAACTAGCGCTTTGTTTGTAAAATGCAGAATGAAGATTCCACAGAATACGGACCCAATTTCTTATTGTGAGCTCTTATCACGTTCTAGACGTGTGAATGTGTCAGGTTGCGAACAGAATGAGCATCAACCATTTCTTTTCAAGCCTCGTATGACTAATTTGGTTCCGGCTTGATGTATGCAAGTTTCCTGGCAGCTTTTCGTGTGATTGCGTCGCCTGTGCGAATCTGAGAAGGCCAGCAAACATGGCGGATGAAAAAGGTATCCAGATAAGCTACGAGTTCCCTCTCCTTGTTTCTGAAAGTCATCTCGGAGGATGTCACACCGACTCCGTACCCATTGGACGATTGACGCAATGTTGAAAATTTGCAAATGGATATAATGGAAGCTTAGTCGAGGTGTCACTGTGAAGTGCCGACATGGGGAATCGATGAATTGTCAGGGCCAAAAGGCAGAGGTGGCTGCAGCGCTGCAGTCGGCCCAGGCGGCGGAGGCAGCTGCGGAGCAGCGTGTGCAAAGTGTGCAAGAAGCCTGCGAGCTAGCCATGGCGGCGTTGAAGGAAGAGGTGGCGTCGGCTCAGGAGCGGAGCAAGGCCGAGGCGGCGCAGAGCGCGGGGGAGGCTCAAGCGGCACGGCTGGCCCGAGACAAAGCTCTGGTGGACGTGGGCAAGCTGCAGGTACTGGGCAGTTGCAGCCATGGCAGCAGAGCCCCGCAGCATGCAATGTAGCTGAGCCGCGCGGAGGGTCTGACATGGTGTCGTCTGGCTCTGCATTGTGTGAACAATGTTGATGCAAGTGCCTCATGCTGGTCTCTTCGAAATGCATGACAATCGTGTATCGTAAAGAGGCTAGAGAACAGAAGTTTTAACGGGTGCTCGTATTCAAACGTATCATGGTTCAGCTGCCCCCGCTCGGATCCTCCACATTCGAGCTTGTGGCTCAGACCTGCTCGAACCTAGTGCTGGGTATTTTGGTATGTCACAAGTGCTACCGGGGATGGCATGCATCACCCTTCCCCATATGTTTGGCGATCGCCCTGCAGGCGGAGAAGGGTGAGATGCGGGAGGCGCTGCTAGCGCTGCGAGAGGAGAACTCGAAGCTGCTGCTGCTGCACGAGGCGGAACTCAAGACGATGAGAACCAAGTACCGCCTGCTGGAGGAGGAGGTGCGCCGCCACATCCTCCTGGCTGCACTCCTGTGAGTCTGGGCAGACACCAGCATCAGTCAGCGCCCGCTGCCGTGCAAACCAACGGAGTCGAGAGCAAGGTGGAGCTACAGAGGCTCGGCGTCCCATCGCGCGGTTTGTGTCGAACACAACAGACTTTGTTGTGGTTCCGACCGACAGATACTATGTCGACTAAGCTTGCGTGACGGGGGCGTTTCCTCCTCCCGCACCCTCTCAGTCTCGGGCGGAGAAGGTGGCGGCGGTGTCCCGGGAGCAGGCCCAGCACTTCCAGGCGGCGGGCCCCTTCACCGCACTGCGCGACGCAGCAGCAGCGGAGCTGGAGCTGGCCAGTGCACGGGCACGCCGCCTGGCCGAGGAGAACACCGCCATGCAGGCAGTTGCCCAGAGGTGAGTGCGTGGGCAGTGGAAGTTGATGTCCCACCGCCAGGCGGCTACTCAGCGAGGCGCATGGACAAACCAAAATGAAGAAGACGTAGTGTGCTGTCAGCACCGCCAGTCAAAGCACAAGAGCCATGGCAGACACATTGTAGACTGGGACAGCGCCTGATGTTGAGGGTGTCCCGCCCTTGAATTGTGGGGAGGTTCCTTTCGGATATCTTCACAGTCCCCCCTCCTTCTGTGGGTTGTCCACAAAATCATCAAGAAACGAGATCAGATCTCGATGTCTGAGTGAAAGAGTTTTCATCGTGCGCTAGCCGGTTCAGGACTGACAGACTGCATTTCCACACTGTATTGTTTACTTTGGTCTGGAGCGCACCCAACTCGCAGCTTTACTTGCATTGCATGCAACAGCCTGACAGTGGCTGTCACCGCACAGTCTGCGCATCAAGCTGGATCGCTCCGAGAAGGAGGCAGCGGAGGAGCGGGAGCGTCTCGGGGCCAGTCTTGTCCAGCTGCAGGTGCCTTGGTTTCCGGCCGGCTCATGTCATCCACAGCCTGTCCCTCTTGGCTTCCTCTTGCTGTGTTAGACCCATGTCCTGTTTCCCACTTGCTTCCTTGTCATTCTTGACCGCGAAAATGTTCAACCAAGTTCAGTTTGCTGGTTGCATTTATGTCATTGGATTTTGCTGCAATGTGGTGCATACGTTGCGTTTGGCTCATCTTTAGCATGCCTGCAGGAACTGATGCCACTTTTCTGTCTCGGGCCTTGTGTTCCCAGACTGTCCATCTCACAGTCTGCGGACCCATGTCTCAATTATTTTTTGGAAGAGGTGTGCATGGGATGGCTGCTATGTCAGGACTCTTTGGATCAGGAAAAAATATGCAACCGTGAAATGGCTGAAAAGCTGCAAGGCCACGCAGCAGATGTTCAAAGGATAATGGACGACAACGCTTTGATGCAAACAGCTTCCCAAAGGGAGCTTGAGCGCTTGAAGCAGGATGTGCGTATGCCACTGCTTACTGCCTTGGTTTCTCCCAAGCAAGGTCATTTGATTGAGATTACATGGGTGCTATCGCCTTTGTGTCCAGCATCCTCATCTACCTAAAATGGCGTACTTGCCATCTATTTTATCATCAGTGTCCCTTTCTGCTGAGTTTGTTCAACCTACTTGCCATCATGCCCACCACATTCACTGTGAAGGGACGCTCAGATGATCGTCCCTCCAGGCCCGCCAGAAAAAAAGTTTGCCTTGTGTCTTTCCGTATTGTGCATTCTATTTTCGAGAATGGCTGGATCATTTGTCTGTGAGCGGATGCGGAAGAATCATCCGCCTGCCGCCTGAAAGTCTGCATCGCCTCCGGGGCGCGTCTCAATGTCTCCTGGGTTGGCCCAGTTGGACAAGGAGTGTGCCCGGCGCATGATGGCCGAGTCGCGCGTCGAGGCGCTGTACGTGTCCCTCGGCTCCCAGCGCGACGCCGCCGCCTCCCAAGTGTCTGTTCTCACCGAAAAGAACCAGGAGGCAAGTCCACGCACCGCTTTGTTGGGGGTTGAGCTTTCCGTCCTGCGTGCTCAGGCACTATACTGGGCTTGTCCAATGCCTGATGGATCTAGTTGGCTTTGGGCAGCTGCATGCGGCCATTGCATGTATTGTCCTGTCGCCTTTGGCTCATCCAGATCCTGCTATTGCAGGCATCGCTGAGACTTAGAGACTTGGCTGTTCGTCTACAAGAAAAGTAGCTGTACATTGGATGTGCCAGGCGACATGTGCATGTTGTGATCTACAACATTCTTGATTGGTAGCGGCCAAAGTTTTGTTGCGCTGGAATGAGTTTACCTATGCTCGTGCAACAATCAATCCGGGTGCACAACGTGAATGTGTAAACATTGTTGCAAGTGAAGTACGCGTCGTTTGTAATATCAACCTGTCTGTTTGCTTTTGCTAATTAGAGTGCACGGATGCCTGAAACACCATCTTCTATGCGCTTTGCATGCGTATCAACAACAGATGAACACTGAGGCTCGGGTGCTCATTGGTTTGCCACACAGCTGAGTGTCTTCCTGGAGATGCGAGTTAAGGAGGTGGAGATGCGCGAAGCGGCGGTGCACGAGCATGCTGCCAAGCAAGCCATTGAAGGTGGGGCGGATGGAATTGCAATGAACGCGCCTCCATGTCTCGCTGCGATGCAGTCTCTTCATCATGTTGATTCAGTGTCCAAGTTTAAGATGGCAATGTGTGGGTTGGCTATGGTGTATTGCAGCGGATATTGCGCAGAAGAAGCTAAGGGATCAGCTCACGGCTCGAGAGGTAATTGTCTAGAGTATGCACTTGACATTGTCAGCGACCACTCATTTGATGTTTACAGGCATGAATGCTTGATGGGTGAGGAGCACACAGAGGAAATACTCTGGAGCCTGAAAGGAGAGCAATGTAGCTGACATGTACTTACTCTATTGATCCTAAGTTGCGCTCGACAGGATCAAGGCAGTGGTTGGACCAATCCAACCAGCATCACAACAACTTAACCCGTATGAAGGCCACCCCAATGCATGGAGATTTGTGTCAGTGCTCGTCCCTGATAGAACATGCATCCTACTTCGCTAGAATTTTGTGCTGACCTCAGCATGACTTTTTGTTTGTGATTTCTCCACAGGAAGCATACCACCAATGTCTTTCAGAACGGTTCGTATCCTCCCTCCTCCCACAATGGTCCTCTGCTTTCAATGGAAATGACAACGAACGAATATGATGATGTGTTGGTGCTGCTAGATTCTGGGAGCACTACAGAATACTATTTCATCGAGGTGTGTGCATGTTCAGTTGTGGTATGATCATGTATGGCGTTCTAGGGATAATCTGATGCACAAAATTAGAACCATCCAACAAGTGATATATTGCAAAATTCAGGTGACTTCAGGGGCGCATGACATCATCAGTGTGTGCCCCGGCTCGCTTCATTCTTCTCCATCGAAACGGACACATGTTCGTCGCTGGCCAATTTAGCGTGATCTGATACTGAACATGATTGCTGGAGGCAAGAGTAGTTCTTGAAGTGCTGATATCCAGATCTCATGCCCCGCTCATTTCTAGACTCATTTGGCAGTCCCTGGTGATGAGTGTCTACCACAAGGGACGCTTTGTATCACCAGACGATGTGGCTAAAGGCCCCTACTGCGCTGCTCGAACCAAGCCCCTCCCGTTGAGCAATGGCAGGGGTTTCGGAAACCATGTTTTCCTAGTAGGATTCTGTTGTCATAGGTGTTTGCTGGATTTTTGGGCTTGCTAAGCCTGGGTCATGGGCTGTGTTCGCCGACATCATCAGGCAGGCGATGGAGACGGAGATAGAAACCTTGCGCCAACAAGCGCACCATGAGTCCTCCAAGCAGTCTGCACTTTTCAACCAGGACCGTCTATCCATGCAGGTCGGTTCACAACACTGACTGTGATACCATGGCACTCTGCGGTCGTGTTCACTTTTGTTCTCGGCTTACATTGGTCTGGTTGACCATTCGCAAATCATACTCCGGAAACTATTGCACGTCTCGGCAATCGAGAATCGTCATTCAAGATGTCATGGACTGCACAAGGGTGCCTGCCTGCGTATTTGACCTATTCATGTATTGACGTTTCCGCCGTCGGTTATTTCGGGAACCGGCCTTGCAGCAGGCATATGATTCCGAGCTGTCCCAGATTGATCAAATGCGATGGTGACGATTAAGTTCTGTTGCTTGCGACTACTGGCGCATTATCTTCAGCACTGAGCACTTGTGGGTCGTTGCGCGAGCCAACGATCAAAGCTGCGAACAGTCTTCGCACTTCTGGCTGCGGTTTGTGGCGGCACAGGAAACGGTGGCTGAGTACAAGCGGCAGAACCAGCGGCATGTTGAGCGAGTTGCGGAACTGGAGGCGGAGGTCCTGGTGTACCTGGGTCAGTTGGCGGATGACAAGGTCTCTATGGGACAGTTGCAGGTGTGCGTCCAATGAAATTATGATTGTATCCGCACGTCCTGCACTCATCTTGCAGGTTCTTCATGCGATGCAGGTCTGAGTGTTGAGTCGTGGAGGACGAGATGTTGTCATGTGCTCTGGGCATCTGTGACCCAGCATCCATGTTGCACTGGTGCAGGCCAAGGCCACGGAAGCCCAACAGCGCTTGGAGGCATTGAACGAGGAGCACCAAAAGTTTGTCCAGGAAACTAAGTCGGCTCAACATCTTGTTACGACTGCACGTGACGAACAGCAGAGGTCATATAGAGCAGAGCTTAAGCAGGTAAGTTTGCTTGTTGTTGTACTTGTTTGTTGATTTCTAAAGAGAGTCGAAGATGCATTGAGCTCTGAAGTTTCTCGTGGCCTCGCGAGCAAAGTAGCTCAACTCCATGTATGGAGTTGAGCTTATTTGTATTCATGTGTCCTGTACAGAGTACAGGTGGTTCAATGCAGGGCAATCAATTCATATCCTGATTCCAAGCGAAACCTGCGTCGAGTCATTGGCAAAACATTTTCGGCGATTGAACCCGGCTGCTTAAGTCAATTGAATACGTTTGACTGCACAGCAATCGAGTCACCGGCCCTCAAATTCCAGGGAGGAAGTGTGGGTGCAGGCGCATGATGCCTTGGCCACCCAAATCGATATTGCCAAGAAGGCGGAGGGCGACCTATACGAGTTGCAACAGGACGTTGACCGTATCAAGGTTCGAATAAAGTGCCGCACTTCTCCCGTCATGTGATGTCAAGCGTTTCAAAGCACGTCTTTGTTGCATCGCAGTATCTTATCTGAATATGGATTATTATCAAATCTCTTGCAGTGTTTTTGTGTTTTTCATCTTTCGTGTTATTTTTTGTACTGTTGCTCTTATCGTCTTGCAGGATTTCATGCTGACAATTTGGAATTCTTAAGGCATGTACGCCCACAGGACTTTCTGTGTTTAGTTTCTTCATAGAGCACCATGCACTATTTTTCTCCAGTTTTTTCAACCTACTGACATCGTAGCATACTTCTCTAGGATTTTGTCGCATGTGTGCGAATCCCTCAGCTTACACAAAACTCTTTATGTGCAGGAAGAGCACCGTCGATCAAATGGTTGTCAGGCTGTTCTACAATTGGACGAATCCACCTGTCAGATTTGGTGGGTGTAAGTGTCATTCCAGCAGCCATCCTAGAACAAGATGAGTGTCAATATGTGAATGTTGAGAGACAGCTTTGCTTGACGACCAGCAGAATGATAGTTGCAGGATAGGTGTCAATAAGTCTGCATTCATCGTTAACACCGCATGAGAAACGACCTGGCATGAATTCAACGAATAGGTTGACCCTTTCATTTGACCTCTGCTCATCATGCAGAATGCTTGCAAGGGGAATTTGGAATCAGGGTAGGAATGCTGGCTTGCCTCATGTGTGACATCCAGTTGTCTTCGTTGCAGCAATATGAACATACTGTGGACGTTCAGACAACGGGTTTGTATGTGTGTGTGTCTGTGTGTGTGTGCGCAAATGCAATAGCCGAAGTGTGCTAGTGGACCCTCACACTGTGTCACCTTGCAATCACACCTTTTGCAAGTACGTGCCCCTGGTTTTGCGCTGCGCGTTGCTGCCCCACGGTAGCCCTGTGGTTCTCTGTAGTGCGATAATTTGATCCGCAGATTTTTTGGGTCTGCTTTTTATGCACGTTATTCGCCCTCTTTGTTTGGCCACAATGTGTACCGCAAACTATTGTTCCCTTTCCAAAATGGGCTTGAATCACCGTAGGCAAACACAATATCTACGACATGGTTTTACCATTTTGGAATGTTAAACTGGAGATGGTCGTGGCAGATGTTGCCAGCACAGGGATGCCCATTGAACTTGCTCGATCGTACGTATCCTATGTGTGCTCTCTCCACGCCTTGAATGCAACAATGGTGTTTAGGATGTCACACTCAGTTGACTGGGTGACACACCAGATTCAGCTCTTTTCCCGCAAGGTTCCTTTGGTTTGCTCCTGACTTACTTGCGCATGTCCAATTCCATGTGCCCGACTTGTTACTGCACTGAAATGTTGGATGGCTATATTGATGGGGTGCATGTCATAGGACATGCATTTGCGACTCTTTGATGAACGAGCTCAAGTGTCCAGCCCATGGGTGCAGTCGGCGGGCGTCGCGTGCTGACCTGTTTCAAAACGTCGCCCTGGGAAACCTACTTGAGAAGGTCAAAACCCGTGCCTCTCCGATTGGATTGTTAGCTCAATATTAGATGCGCAATGTGAAATCACTACCCAATGTTGCGTGATAGCGCACACTGAGGTCGGCGGCGTGTGCAATGGACTAACATGATCTGCGTTCCAAACTATCATTTTGATGTAAGCTTTATCATGATCTACGAAAGCAAATAAAACATGTATGCTCACATCTGGCACGATTGGGAACATCTGAACACACATCAAATTTGATCATCTCCTATCCCTTACCCTCCCACTACCCGCACGCGCTGCGGCATAGTGGCGTCGCTATCCAAACTCATCATCGGCTTGTCCAACACACGCATACTTTCTCTTGACACATACTTTCCAAGTACACAGGGGAACGCCAAGCGCTCGGAAATTGTAATGACCCACGTGCTGGTGGGTCGCTGCAGCGAAGAGCAAACCAAGCCTACGTACGCTTGACCTGCCAAACTAGTTGAATTCCTCATGAAACAGGAAACTTGGCACAAGAAACTTGCTTGATGATGCAAGACCTTGTCCTTATGCTGACCCGACACCATTCCGAATGAATAACTTGAGCATAAATACAGGTTTTACAACACAATTCAGGATATCAGGCGACTTGCAGCTTGAACATTCCTTGAACAAGTGCATGCAGAGGTAGCCCATCTGCCGCACGTGAACCCAAAACCCCCAAGGCTTTTTGATGGTCATGTGTAGGACTATGGGCTCTGCATGGCCGTCAAAGACTTTTTGTTATCATGCAATGACTATGTGATAAGTCGTATTTGGTGATATCGTAATGGGACTGCAGGGTGTGCTAGC
>NHOP01001492.1:0-10721 GCA_018697155.1 Pyramimonas parkeae | reverse complement strand
CGGTTTCCAAACCTTTGGCATGTCCATGCATGAGATGGAGTCGCGTGCACGCGAGGCGTCGGCAGCTAACAGGTGAATTCAAGCCCCCATTGGATATCTGGAAGGGCCTGAACCATTGCAACTCTGGTGAAATGCGCTGTTGTGTTGAGAAATCCATCCTTCTTTCCCCTCCCGATTTGGACGAATCGTTTCTGACTGTCACAGCGGTACCATGATCTTGTATGACGTGCATCTATTTCGACTTGCCAAACGTGATACCAATGGCCGAAGATTAGAACTTCTTCCACTCGGCGTTCGTTCTTGCTTGTGTAGACCTGCTTTCCAAGACCAGGAAGATTGTTTGAGTTGACGCTGAACCCGATGTTTGTTCAACACTTCACATTGGTTAGATTTCTAACGCGTCTCAACAACCGCGAGTATGAATTCTACCCCTGAAACAGCTCCAATGCCACATCCGACGCATGCTTGCGGCGTCTGTTCACAGCGTACAAGCCAACCAAGGGGCATATCTTCTGATGATTGGGATAACTACCAGTGCAACTGGCCTGTTCAACACGCAAACCTGTGTTCGTCTCCACACTTCACACAACAATAAAGCTGGGCAACTTCTGGGAGTGTGACGCACGTGCTACTAGATGTACCGATCTGTGAACATTTGTCCTCTACAGTTCGTGAGATTTCCTGCTGAGAATGTTCTTGTCCGTTAGACACCAAAAATACATACTACTGGGGAGATGCAACACCTGCTTCCAATCGAGGACGGTATCCTCTAAACGTACTTCATCAAAGTTACTGTCGATAAACCCAGCAGCCATTGACAATTGCCAGACATTTATGATTTTTTCGATAAAGGGATGCCCAGGGACTGAAACTCTTTGTTTTTCCTGTGCCTTTGCCTATGTCACGCTGTCTACCATATCCAAAATAAGCGGTTTTGTTCATGATGATCCTCTGTAAACTGCATGAGGCTGAAAAGTTATCTTTTCAGCTTCATGCTGTTCATAGAGGAGCATCATGAACAAAACCGCTTTCAGAGTCCGTGTTCCCCAAGAACACGTGCTGCTTATTCCTGCACGGGCATGGAATGGGACATGCAAGTTGCGTTGCGTCGCCCACCAACGCAATCGCGCACTCTTCCCACGCTCCTCTGTTGTTTGCTATTTCCGGCACGCACAGTTCAAGCAGGAGCTTATCGAGGGTGGAGACGGACAGGGACGACATCCACCGGGCGACAACTCTGGATCCGGCCAACACGGTCTCGTCGCATGCGCCAATGGAAGGTGCTTCCCTGTGAAAATCGTGCGCAACAGACAACAAGCACTCGATGTTCAGAGGACGTGCATCAGAGGATGCACATTGTTCATAGACCGTCTACGCCGCACAGTTGGTCTCATTGGCTACGCAAACTCATTTGCACAACCGCACTAAGAATCTTGATGGCTATTTTAGGGGATGCTGCTTTACTGCGTCCCTAGTAGATGGGATTGTCCATCTTCTGGCAAAGCACACATTGTGGGACTTTGGCTTTCAGTATTCAGCGCATGCCAGAGCAACTTTATACAGACTAGGGTTAGCTTCAACTGGCACCATGAGCTGCCGGTGTTTGCATGCAGTCTAACACTCTCTTGGGAGGTGATGGCTGTAGTCGGGCGAGTTTGAATATGCATGCATTCAACTAGCTAGTTGTGAAGTGCAACACTCTGGAATACTCCAGAAGTGCAAAGTAACATTCTGCACGGGATGTGCAGACGCACGTCTCATTTGTGATCAACCCAGTATTTTTTGTGGGACATGGCATGTAATCGATTGACAGTATTATGTTTCTGAAACAATTCAACGCAGTGGCTACGGATTATTTGACACAACAATCTGAGTAGCCGGGGAGGCAATCATCTTCATTTTATTTGCAAGGATCACCCCTGCACACATGCCAGCCTTTTCCTGCAAATTGAAATATCTCGATGAATGCTTTGACTGAATGGAAGATCCAGGGAATAATTGAGCCCACTCCTGGCTTAGTTCTCAAGAAGTCCTCATAGTTGTTTGACCCAGTCTACTCAACAATTGTGGGACAATGTTCTGATTTCCGTTGTGCAAGCTTTGCTTGCCATGCGAACATTCACTGGTATACAGAGTTGTAGCTTGTTTTCACGCTTGCGACATGTACTAGACTTTAGTAAAGTGTTAAGTGTTTGTTGTTCGAGCAATTTCCTCCTTTGAATATACATTGCGAGTCGGTTTTGAAGTAAGTATTTCGAGTTTGAGAGTCCTACTGACGCAATACAATGATTATGCGGAAAGTTCAATGTGTAGATTCCTGCGTGTGCGTGGTGACGTAAACATCTAATTTTGTTGTGCCGTATGAATCTTTGGGTGTAGGTGCGAGTTTGTTGAAGAATGGCCGGGAACGTGCTGTGTTTGACAACCAGTACCGATGTAGTCGTATACTGTGCTGTTTGGCCCAACCATCTACAACATTTCATTAAACCCAAACGCAGTACAAACAGAGCCACTAGAACATACATCGGATGATAACCGGAGGCCAGAAGGAGGGCAGACAACTCTGCACTCAGTTCTGCCTGTTGAGCCCTAATGCAACTGCGACGATGCACCTGATGTCCTCAGAATTTGGCCTCATTTGCTTGGACTCCAAAAAGTCTGCAACTCGAGCATTTATTTCTGTAGATTTTGCAGGTTATGTTGTCCTGTGCTCAGTTTTCAATTTGATTGCATCTCATGGTCCTATGATCAAAAGCTTGTTGTTGCTTTGCATGTAAGAGTGAGGTGTGTGGCTCACAAGTACAAACTGACGTGGAAAACTGGCAGATTTTTCGGATGAAGATGAGGATGACTCGCAGGGCAGCGGCAGAGTGAGGGCTGACCATGAAGTACATCTCGAGAGTTTTCAAGGGGCCCAAGAATCTGCAACGGGGGTTAGGAGAGGGCAAAGGAGAAACATCCCAGGGTAAGTATCTGAGGTCACAAGCCTGTGTATCCAGAAATGTGGTGGCTAATACACGAAACTGCTCAGAATTTAGCATTGGAAATGTTGTTGGAATATTGCGTATTGCAGAGTGGCTTTGTTGTTGTTTGCTAGTAGCAACAAGCAGGGAGCTGCGAATGTCTCTGAGGTCTGCACATACTGCTGCAACATAAACTTAAGTGTTTTCGTCGGCGAAATCAAAGAACGTGATGCTCAACCGTCGAGATATTCAACGTGCGATGTTCAATGCGTGACGCCCTTTTACCGACATGGACATGTAGTACTCTCATGAATAGAGTGACCCAATGCGCCCCGATCTTGAACAACCATCAACTGAAGCTTATGCAAAGCCATCGTCTTTGCCTTGTATCGCCTCAATACTGCCTATACCTACATCGTTGCATTTACTGCGTCAAGTGCGGTGAACCTGCGGCTCGACGGTCTATCAAGGTGGTCGCGTCTATCTGAAGAGCAAACAAAAGATGGCTGCTAGTTAAATTCTGCCGTGGTGATTCACAACACCTGGCGAGCGTTTCTCCTGCCGCCAGTTCTGTTAAATTTGATCGTCGCCTTCTTTGCGGTACAGGTTCGAGACGGAGCACGCGTGGTTTCACAGTTTTTCAGGACGGGCAGCGGGGTCAAGAGAGGAGCTGAGGTTCCTGGACCGCAATGAGTCAGCAGGCAGCATGGGGATGGAGATGGAGAGCTTGTTTTCACGGGCGTATAGCGAAGACGACAACGACCCAGGCGCGTGCCCCCTACGGGAAGTGTCGTCATGTTCGATTCCAAGCGCCTCCTGGTTCACGGAAAAGAGTTTGCTCTTGGACCACTAGCGTACCAGGCGATGGAAAAGGTGCCTAGCTGCCGGCTTGATATTGGAGATAGCGGTTGAGAGGATGTCAACTCACACGGGTACAAACGGGAAGAAGGGCCGTGTACAGTCTCGGCATTCGATGGCAAAACAGATATTGCGATGACTAGCCCAAATCGATGATGTTGTATCAAAAGAAAAATGGAGGAGGAAAACACACACACACACAAACACACACACACACACACACGCGCGCGCGCACGGACGCACGCACACACGCAAACATGAACAAACAAAAAACTATACTGATACGCAAGATATCATACTTATTGTTCATGTTGGCATGATAACTCGCTGTCTTGAAGGTGACCAGCTGGCCAACATGGTCATCAATAAAATGTAATGCCTCGGCCAGTAAACAATTGAGCCGAGGCAAATGCTGCCCATCTCGAGGCTCGAAGCTGGCAAGCTTGGATCGAGCCGACCCGTTGCCAACATGGGTAGCCGTAGATCATGTAGAGCTGACTCGGCTTGTGGATGGTTAAGGAAATGCACACAGCAAAAAGCTATGGAAAATAGATGTATGGAAAGGTTTGCGAGCAGGTCTCCCACCATGTTTTCATCTCTCTTATGTACCATAGTGCGTTGACCACCCTAGCGAACAATTTGGGACAGTGCGGTTATAATATCAGTTGACGAAGCTCTCAGCAGACTGATCTAGGACTTGTTTTCATCATGCTGGTCCAGATTTTGTTGGTTTACGGCACAATTGAATGTGACTTAGTTGCTTTACAGCACAAATCTCATGATTGACTCCAGCCCGCACCAAGGCATAAAGAGACGCAGCGTTTGCGGTTATCCAACCCAGAATTTGGACTCAAAGAAACATGAAGGCAGCGGCATGACTTTGGCAGTTGGTACATGGTTAGGACTTTTCGCAGCAAGTCAAATATTGTGTGCATCAGCAGAAATACACATCTAGAAACCCCGACGTAAAGAGTGTCTCGTTCAAAATTGTATCTTTGACTTTGCTTCATCATTTTTTCTGATATGGCAAGGAGATTCTGCCCGCCAAGACAACGCCCTGGTCTGCGAATTTGCTGCGTGTACAGGTTCCGGTTCAGACAGCTACATGAGCGCCGATGGCATGGGATATGGAATGGGCACGAGGGAGGCCCTGGGCCAGGATTTATCAGTTGAGCGGGACTCTACAGGCGCTCAGGAGCCACAAACTGATGGAATATTTTCCACAATTGGTGGCGACGGGAGACGAGTTCGCCGACGCGCGACTGCGTTTGATGCCTTGGCAATGGCGCGATACACTGCTACAGGAGGTAATGCAGAGGAAGTGGACTCCAGAACGCATGGTGCGCGCCACCTGAAGAGCCCCAATTGTCATGAAAGTGAAATAGCTGTTGCTTATTCGAAACACAGATTTTCTGAATGGGGATAAAACGTGGAACTGCATTCTTGTTTCCACTGTTTTCGCGTGCGAAGATGGAGGTGTGTACAGCAAGTTTCAAATTTGTGCAAAGCATCAATTCAAAGGCTTATTTCAATGTACGTTTTCTGGGCACTGTCAACACGAGATGTCTGTCATACTTTTGAATCGCGTTAAAATTGATTCTTGGCCAAAGAACAGGTCATGTTCGGTTCACACTGCTCTCCGCATGTGCATATATGTATGCTCGCATGCGCATGCTATGTGCTTGATGATGTGCATCCTGTGTTGAAGACTGGAGCAACTGACTGCCACTAATGTACCTCACTTGTCACGTATGTGTTCAATTTAGCTTTCAGCGCGCAATGACCATGGATTTGTGAACTTGCTATGAAAGTGGTGTTTCGCAATAACACACTGCGCACTTCCGTTCTCACACTCTCACGATGTATTGCTGTCCGTTTTCATGGCTGATGATTTTTGTATACACCTCATTTGAAAGGGTCATAGAATTGGTCAAGCCAGCCCTTAGGTGCCAATTACGAATGCTTATCAGCAGTGTTTGATAAAATATTGTGAAATATGCCATCTTTACGATCATTTTCACGGCACGCTTTCTACTGTCAATGTTTTCTTTTTCCGTGCGTGTTTTCATATGAACACGTCGTATATGCATTTAACTCCCCATGTCATGCAGGTTCCTATGGTACATAGGGGATTGTTTCTCTATTCTATGCGATTAATATTCACTTGATTGTCACAAAACATTGCTCTGTTAATAGTTGCCAATGGCAAAAATGTGTGTCTTCGGATGTATTGCAGATCTGTGCTTATGTCAAGTGGCAAGCACTGAAAACATGGACAAAAGCTGTTTTTTTTTGTGACATCATGCGTTTCATGCATTTCCTTGGAATACAGTGTTGGAATGTGTGTGTTTTGACCGTATGCGTTAATTTCATTTTTGAAGTTCGCAGTGAAGCTGGATATGGAGTTTGGTACTTGATTCAATCGGCATCGGTTCCCGCTCGAATGATAGGGTCGTTTCTACTGGTGCATGAGATAAACTTTATAACCCGTGTATCAGGTGAAAGTACATGATTTTTATGATAGCCGCAACAGAACAACAACAAAACGACCGCAAGGATGAGAACAAGATGATTTTCATGATAGCCGTGATAGATGCCTATCAAGAAATGTTATGTTGCGCAATCCACAGAGCGTGTATCTCGGCAACCCCATCAGGAAAGCCTGCAGATCTATTTGTATCCTTAAGAAACAAACACTGAGTGTATTTGATATGCAGTTGCTGCTAGCGCGTGAGCTTTGCATGTTGGATTCGTTCCCCGTTATAATCAACACAAGCATTACAGCATGTTGGATGTAAACAAACAATCATATTTCGATTAACGCACACCAAAAAGGAAAACCAAGTAACACTATCAAATCCGCAGGTTAGCAAGTATCAAGTTTATGCCCTCTACATGCACACATGGTTCACGACGCACCGGTTTCCGAGTGCACATGAAGCGCATGACATGTTTGTTTCATATCAATGTGAACAGATCAGCAGGCTAGTCCGCTGGGGATGTCCAGATACAGTTCATTGGATCCCATGTGTTATTGTCGACTGGTTCATGGATTTTTACCGTCACCCCTGTGTCATGGTTTTCCGCACGGCTAGTTGACATAGTGTCCTGGCCTGTGGTTAAGAATGATATTGATATGAATGTTTATAGCAACTAGCATCTGAGGAAGCACATGCAGGGCAGGGTACAGGGCAGCATATCAATATCATTTGGAGAATTTGGATGACCATTTGCGCGAGATCTAACTGAGTTTGCAATTTTCCCCAACACTTTACAATCATCTATGTTTGAATGTTCATCTGAAATTCCAAGGTGCTACGAGCCGATATTCTTGGTGACAACTGTGCACAAACCCTCGTAGACGCATCAACAAGCAGAGCTAACACACTGGTATTCCACTACATACAATCCATACACACCTTGTGTCTCATGTGCTAACCGAAAGGGGTGTGTTGGCTCAGCAGGAATTTCCATTACTTCATGCATTTCCAAAGTCAGCTTTGTTTTGTCCTTTTTCTGATGTATGATCCCAATACACTGTTTGGCATGTATTCCTTTGCGGCCTGCATGGTCATAAATGATGGCGGCATGATAACAAGCCCGTATTCATCGTTCAATCGAGTCTTGTCGCTATGTCATGATCTTTGTACGCCGATTTAATGACTGCACCGAACGTGGGGTATCGCCAATATGCAGGTGACCATACCTCTGTGCCCAGCCATGGTGATTCAAGTTGAAGCCCGTCGAGACATGGCATTGGTTGATTGCTTTTTGGAACTAGATTCCACTTGGCAACCAAAAGGTGAAGAACGTGCGCATACTTAGTGAATCTAGGCTCTTTTGTTTTGGGGAGTAAGATACACATGCACGCATCAAGGATCTGGAATATAGTGTCCTGCTAAAATTTGTGCCGTATGCCAACTGATGTGCCATTTCACACGATAAGAGAATGCAAGGGCGTACAAATAGGCATGTGATTGATTAAAGATCCTAGAATGAACTGCCGCAAGATTCCCACTGTTGCTTTTCGTTAGAGGAATCTTGCAGTCTGTCGAGAGTGCGAGAGTGTCCATCACTCTCGACACTCTCGCAAGTCCTAGAATATTCCCGTAGTCTGATGCAGAGGCCAGACGGCGATCATCAAATTGAGAAAGAGAAAACCAGACTGGTATTGTACTGGTAGCACATCATGCTGGTAGCCTGTGGATTTATGAAAAGCAGTAACTTGCTTGAAACAAGCCTACACTGCCCCTGATCAGTGATGTTCAGTTTCGCACTCAACAATGTGTAGGATAAAACGCTGGGCTGATATTGAATCTACAATGTAGCGCTGCAAACTTCTGTGCAACAACATAATCTAGCGTAAGTGTCGTGCTGGCACTGCTTGAAAAAATGCAAAGATACCATTGACTAAGCTCGCGTTTGTGTGTGCGGTAGCGGATATGCTTGTGGTGTGCTCAAGCGATTTAGGGCGTCACCTGTTCATGCTCACAGGGATGCACAGTCTATTTCACCTAACGATATCACAACGATTGTTTATGCGATGGTATGCCCACGTACTAATCGAACGTGACTCATATGTGTGGCCTTTGGAAGCTCATTGAGTGTGGCACATATCTCAAAATGCGATTAAGTACAGGGTCTCAGATAACTCACACAAGTGAGGTGCCCGACATAGGCGGTTACAAGTCTCGGAGTGGGTAGATTTATCAACTTGGTTCCTGGCAAAGAGTTTCATCTTGAAAATAAATTGCCTGGTGTTTGGAATGAGGCATGCGAGGAAGGATTAAGGAGAAAGCTCCTAACGTAGTTGAAAGAAATAATCCGGTACATGAACAAGAAGTTTTAGGGAATCTAAATTGCTGCGAAGTGTTCAGACACTATCATTCAGACAAATCTGGGACATTTTATACCGATCACACGCCTTTTATGTCACTTTGGCACCCACAAGAACCTGAGTGCAAGACAACAGAGATCTGGATTTGTGTAGTGAGTATCATTTATTGATAGTTTCCATAAACGGAAGACTAAATGTCGTAGTTGATGCATCCAGCAGGCAACGTAACTTACGATTAATTACCAAAGGTGACACGTGATTTTCAACAGCACGTATGAATGCACGTGTAGAAGATTTGGGGGCACTACAATTTGTGTAGGTCATGGACAACACAAGTTATAAGTGATTTTTTATTGGTAACATCGTGATTATGCTACACAAGAAACTCTATGCAGACAGTAGTGATTTCTTGTATTACAGACAGCATTTTCACATACTGTATTTGCCAAGGAAAAAACTACTTGTTCTGGAGAGAGTGGAAACAAGGTAGCACCAACATATGTATTTGTTTATGAATGCAGTCATACTCGATGCGCCTCAGACATACGATATTCATTGCGTATCTCAGAAAATGCAGAGTGGAAAATATCTAGGGGAAATATATATCAAGAGAAGCACATAACACTCCTTATTCTAAGCATGTTGGAACATATAGCAAGGGTATTTCATTGGTCTCGAATGCAAGACCATGTGAGAGATTGGACTCCCAGTTATCACACGCGTCGCAAAAGTAAATCCAACAACATAAAGTCAGCTGGATTATTGAAGCAACTTACAGTACCGTTCAGAAGATTTGAACGTATAAGTTTGGATATTTTTTACTGATACGCATGTGTGGGATGACGATGATGCTATCATGGTTGTGGTTGATGGACTCAACAAAAGGACTGACTGTATTGTAGCCCACAAGTCTGCTACTGCTGCAACTGCAGCATTTCTGTAAGATATTCTACTGCAATCATGACTCACTTGAGATCATTGTTTCAAACAAACACTACAATTTGCATCCAATTCATGGAAATTCCTGTAGCATAGTAATGGCGCCAAGTTGAGTATGTGTTCCGCAAATAGCGCACAGGCAAATATAGCTGTTGAACGACGGAACGAAATTTGGGGAAATTGCTACATATATGTGTTGACTATCGACAGGATTGTTTGTACAAGTGTTCATACTCAGGGAAATGTGCATACTCCAATACAAAGCGTTCTTCTACTTGATTTGCTTAATATAACTTTACTGTGGACAGCAACATACAGACCCAATGCATTTGATTACAGTTGCTGCAAAACAATGTTTCGAGCAGGATCCTGGTTTGCATTCAGCTGAAGATTTTCTTGCGGACTAAATTAGTATGTTTGAATTTGGCGATGAATGCTTTGTATGTTTCATCGATATGAACAAAAGAGCGTGATGATGTTAAATATCGATGTTGAATATCGAAAATATGGTATTCAGATTGGGGACACGGTGTGACTTTCGGCTTCACGTGGTGTAGATTTGAGCACGGTTTTAATACCCATCACTGAGCAATACTGACATGTTGACTTTAAGTCAGCTAGAAATATTCAAGATTATTGCGAAGATCAATGATTATGCCTTCAAGTTGGATATCCCATTTACAATGCGCATACATCCAGTGGCACGTGCCAGATACTTGACGCACTCTACTCCTTCTACAACATACCCAAGCATACCCCTGAAGCTTCCAATGGTCTTTGAAGATCAATATTTGAAGCATAAGGTGGAGCAGCGTATGGCAAAGAGAGCAAGAAAGTTTGGAGAATCCCTTCGGACAGAGAAAATCATCAGATGGGCTGGGATGGACCAGACAATGATGTCCTTGAGCGTCTGAAGATCATACATATTCCACCGGTAGCGTCGCGGGAGTTACAAGCTTCTCTTGTGTAAGACAAAAGACTATGTTCTTAACTGACATCAATACTAGAATCTGTATCATGATTGGGTATGCAGCACCTAGCATGATAATTCTCATTGTGTGCTCAATATGACAAGTACTCATATGACTGCAAATTCATGTGTGCAGTGATATGAGTACCGTACA
>NHOP01001491.1:0-10728 GCA_018697155.1 Pyramimonas parkeae | reverse complement strand
GCTCCAAGGAACAGTGCACCAAGCCTATACCACATATCTACAGATGAAAAATATAGATCCTGAAAGACTCACTACGATTGCACGACCGCCGTAGTGAAAATGAAATGAAAGAAAATTGTGAAAGAAACCTCAAATAATCTAACCTTACTTGTATGTATCAATGACAAACTAGGCCTGATATCATTGCAAGAAACCTGTTGGCATATCTTGTGAATTCCATGATTGAAGTGATTGATCTGAAAAGTGCAGTAGAAGTATGTTTACGCACACTTGCTTACATATCATGCGTTAGGTTAGAGTTGAAATTTCTTGCATCACAGCGTCCCTGCGAGGACTTTCATTCTGATCCTGTGGGGCGCATCTTGCAGGAACTTTATGTTGCATCTGTACATAAGAGGTAGGCTTGGTGCACTGTTCCATGGAGTGATATTGCCACGAATTGAAATTGTACTGTGTGAGTAGCTGATGTGGCTTCCCGCCCTGCTGGTACGAGTCATATCTGATTATAGATGACATTGTTGTCGGGCATGGTTTGATCCGTGCATCGTGCGATGGGGATAATGAGTAAGTGTGAGCTCAATTATGTGCCAGGGCTGATATTCTTGTTCGGCTCAGGTCGGCATATCTCGTGAATTTCATGATCCAAGTGATTGAGCTGTAAAGTGCAGTAGAACCAAGTGTAGGCATACTCGCTTCCAGATGATGGGGTAGGTCAGGGTATGTGCTGGAATGCTTTTCCTATAGAACACAGATGTTCAGCATGGAGACGCGGCCATGTGAACTCTTGCCCACCTGCTCTTGTCTGGCTTGCGGTGATACATCACCACGTCCTTCAGGTCGGTGCTCCCCTGCACACATCTTGGGAGCCGGAACGCGATGAGCGTGTCGCCATCTCTAACGCTGGACAGGGATGTGGAGGTGCCCAGCCACCGGTGGATGCAGCCGCGGTGCACCTCCGCCACCAACAAGCGCTCGTCCTCGCGCAGCTCCAGGTGCAGGCCCAGCAGTGAGAGCGCGTCCGGGACCCGACTCGTCTTGGGCACCTGCCATGTGGGCGCTGGCCACAGTCGAAACGAATGGGCCTGCTATGGTGCACGGCCTGGTTGTCTTCACGCCGACGTGCTCTATCACAGCAGCACGTCGGGTAGAGCTAAAGACGCGCAGCAACATGATACGGCAAAGCTGCAAGTTTGGACAGAACAAAGGACAAGCAGCCTGCGCTCACCACTCCTTGCAATATATGCATTGGAGCATAGGGGACGGGAATCAATGGTGGGGGGCTCAACAACCCTGCAACATTCTTGCCTGGACCCAGCACGCAATGCGCCTCCTCCTGCCAGCCACGCACCCCACCCATTCGAGCGCAGAACACGACACGCACCTTGACTCCGTGCCTTGTGGGCGGCGCAGATCCATCCGAGGTCACCACCACAAACTCAAGGAATCGCGCGGGCGATGGCAGCTGGAGGGACAGATACATGAATGGGTCGAACGTGACGGAGCGGCTATGGCATATCGGGCAAACCAGTGTGGACTTGTATTGCCCTTGGAAGAGATCAACAATCACGCTGTTGTTGCGTGCCAGGTGGTAGGCCCACGCCTCGTCCGCCACCTCGTCGTCCGGCCTCCCGTCGCTGTCCTTGGCCTTTGTGCATGAAAGAAGTACGCAACTCAACGTTTAGTCGGCAAGGTCAGAGTCGTTTGAGTTGCCGTCCATGGCGCCACTTTGCAAGCAATCGGCAATCCAAGTGTTTCTTGATTTACAAAGAGACATGGCAATGGACCCACAAAATAGGAAGATCCTGGTGGATCTACGCCAAGGATCAGGCGAACATCTTGTTGCGACCGGAAATGGGACCATCTGCCGTGCAGCAGGCCATGGCGTCAAGTAGCTAGATAAGGAAGCACATAGACGGAGGCCAACGCGCAACAAAGCGGGCGCAGCTGTATCTTCACAGGCAACACACCTGTGAAGATTCCTTACCTCTATGTATGGCTTTATCTTCACGCGGTTGAGGTCCTCATGCAAGCCATCTAGCAAGAAGGCTAGCAACTCCTGGTTCCGGACCCCCCCACATACGCAATCATGAAGCGTTCAGGCTGCCATTGTGTGGTGCACGCACATACCAAAGACTTTGATACTAGGCAAGTATGAACAAACCAAGTATGCTGATCAACAAGCCAGCGCTTGGGCAGTCATAACGCCAAAAATCGATCGCGTACAATGAAATCGGATTGCGTGCACTGAAACAGTCGGTATGCGGGTACCATAGCAAGTTTGCTAAGCTACGAGATGGCTAAATGCCATTCAGTTGTTAAGACACAGCAATATCCCTTTTGCAGGTGCGCATGTTCAAGTGTGTGCATTCAAGCAGTTGGCGGCATTCGATCCAAGTTCGTTGTACAGATGCTCCCTGCAAGGAGCAGGCATGAGAATTGAACAGTAAACATCATCCACAAACAATGTGTCAATTTTCTTCGTGCTTACTTCATCTCCCCATCCCCTTGTGCAAAGGTCCTAGAGAGCGTGTTATCCCCTTCCAAACATCCCAAATGCCATATATCAGGTTTCCGCATCCACTGATTTCTGATCCCGCACAGTAGGCATACCTGCAAAGCTAGTCACTTTTGAAATTTTGAACAATCCAAGCATACCAACTTCGAGCAAGTTTCGCACTAAGCAACATAGACCTACTTACCCAACACTGCTAGTGGCTGTATGCGGAGGTAGGACTAGGATTAAAAAATTGTCCCTATCCGCTATTGCCATCCCATTTCCCAGAGAAATATCCCCTAGCACGGAATGCATCCCGCAGCCCATGGTTTCAAGCCATCGGGCGTAGAACCAGCAGGGGATGCAAACATGACCATCCTACAACCACGTCAACTCTGCAACCCAATCAATTTACCACACCTGTGTGCCCAGTCTCCAACCTCCATTGTTGACTATAAAGGATGACAGGGAGGCACCTGCGAGTCCTGCTGGTTGTAGCCGCTGAAATTCGGCGCGAACTTGCCCAGCTTTGACTTGAAACTTCGGGGAGCCACTGACGCCGCCGTTTCCTTCCACAGACTGTGCATGAGCGATCCAAAAGCTGTGGCCAGCTCCCCACCCAATCCCAGCGGGTTCTCCGCATTGATCTGCCAGATCGGGTCGAGAAGTTTCGAGGGAGAATCAGCCAACTGAGTTCTGAAACCAGCGCAAGGCAAACGATCTCAATCTACGCCGGGCGACTCTGATGGAAGAGTGGCAGACACAAATGCAGAGTGGTAGGCTTAATATGTGGCCAGGGAAGTTTGCATGGCTGGTAAGTCGCGTCCGGTGTGCAAGTGAGCATAGCATGCACCTCAACATATGCGTACTGGCTGCATAGCGCATGAACATATCGTATGATGGTGTGGCTTATTGATCGGCGCTTTCCAAAGTGTACTAGATGTGACTGTAAAAAAAATGACGGCTTGAGTGTTGCATAAAAGGAAGTCGCTAGAAAACAAAGAGGAACTAATGGGTACAGATTGTACGCGGCATGATCGCACAACAGAAGGCGATGGCATTGTGGAGCGCATTGGAAAAAAATCAACAAAACACACAACATCCACCAAAATCCCCAGATCAAAATCACACAATAACTGCTTGACGATAGAAATATGTCAGACAGAGAAATAGTTGCTATCGCCTCCGCGACTGCCATGGAATCTGCAGGCTAACGTTTGAGGCTGTTGGGGAGGTGTTGTTGTTCATGTGGGCTGGTGAATCTACTCCCATTAACAACAAAGGCCTCATGCAGAAACGCAAAGAAAGACAGGCAACAAAACGCCGCTGGATTATGAAACATTGCGTGGAGCCACCTGCGGGTATAGGATCACTCAGTGCAAGAGGCATGACAATCCCAGGGGCTGGTCTTCGCGAATCGATTAGACATTGACACTGCAATGAAAGGAACTCGGAGTTTTTCAACTATCACGTCCGCCTTCTGCGATTGTAAGTTAAGTTCGACCAGTAGCTACATCGCAAAGAGTGCTCATCCGCACCTCCGCCATGTACGCGTTGGAGAGAAAGTACTTGACGAGGGGCGGGGTGTGGCTTAGGCACTGCAGAGCAGAGTTCTGTGTGTTGCCCCCAAAACACAAAGCTCCTGAATGATCACCCCTGGATGCGAGGCTGCATAGTCTCTACGGCCCCACAGAAAGAGAGCAAAGTGCACTCGGGAAGGCACAACGGTTGTCCACAACACATACCACATACGCAAGCTTCAGAAAAAAATAAAGAGGCTTAGATGTAAACGGTACCGCATCTCACCATGAAGCAGGTGTTGCCCAGGTTGTGCAGGCCGGCACGTCCCTTGCGACCTCGCGACTCCGGGTCAAAAGTCACGTCATCCTGCACGTCTCAACAAAAACACAAATGCACATCAGTGAGAGACGAGGTAGGGTGCAAGAGATGAAACCGTGCTGGTCGGTGCCATGAAACAGAAGTGCTCGCTTGCCCAGCGGTCTCAAAGAGAAGGAATAACACATTCCACAAGCACCATGTCGCAAACAAAGAAACTTGGAATGCAGCCTCCGGCTTCGCGTCAACGTGCGCACGACGGATATTCAGGATAGCATACATGGGCGTAGGATGGCGGGTTGATAGAGGGAGCTCGACCTGCAAGCTGGAGCTGGTGTAGTAGCCCAGTCGAGGCACCCCGATCCCGTTTGAAGCGTATGCGCTGTGAGTGTGGTTGCCTTCCACACCATCCTCTAATGCCGGGGCAAACTCTCCGTCCACCTGGAGATGTGAGCACACAAACGTCTGCAAGCACGTGCAAGAAAAACAGAAAAAGCAATAGCACAACTTCCTGAGGATCGATGAGCGGAGATCAATGAAGCATGAACAACTCCCTGAAATGTTGGAAACCGGCCCGTGAGGTTGCAGACAAGCTACTTCGAGACCAAGACTTCATGTTCAAAGCCTGAGTGACACTAACCATCAGTTCGGTTGTATGGTGATGCGATTTAGTACCAGTGCATATCAGCCGCTGCCACGCTTATTGCCACCGAAAGGTGCGAACAAACGGCGCTCGTCAAGAGCAAGGTAAAAAAAAATACAGTTTAATGAACTTCGAGAACCACATACGCAATAAACACTCATACGATATGTGGACACCAAATGGTGAAATTCACAATTGAAGCATCAGTTTCATCCCTAAAACTCATATCCAGCCATCTGCGCTCGATCAAAGCAAACAGATTACAGCAGGAGGCATCTTGCAGTCGTGTATAGATCTGCACACATATATATCGAACACATGCGTCGAGTGATCACTCTGCAACAAGAGCAAAGTGATCAAAGTGGATGTTGGCAGTCCCAAGCCGATTGGTTCATGCTCGCGAACATGATCCAGTGCTATATTGAATATGTTGAGGGAAGCTGCAAACACTTTGAGATTAGCCTACGAACTGGGCTTTCAAAAATCATGGGAACATCAATGCTCTAATGATAAAAAATGACAGAGATGAACAATGTTGTGCGCAATAAATTGATCAGCGTTGCCTTCATCAGCCGAGCCTGCAAAAACACCACTTGCGCGACTTAAGGTACTCCGAATCTGATTGCAGCCATGTTCGAAAATCTTGAATGCACTTTCATCGTTGTCGGTCGTAATACAGACAGGGCACAGCTCCAGCAGTATGAGTCATCCAAGTGAAACTCTAGAATTAGGACAGTTGGGGCTGGCATAACGTGATCTGTGTCTTGTATCCGCACATACATGGCCAGCTTTGCGCACTTTTCGGATTGACATTGTGGGGTTGTGGAGTTCAGCCATGTAACATGTCTGTGTGATGCGGCTTCATGTCTACTGGGGTAAAAGTGATTTCCAAGCACCACTTGTACTGGGATCTGACTTGTTCCAGCTGAGACACAATGTGCACATATTCTGCAAGACACTTCTGACTAAGAAGCCCATCGCGATCAATGAAGCAGACAGAATTTCATGAAAGCGCGAGGGCACCTGTAAAGCATTGCAGAGATGGTGTCAACATGCAAGCAGAGCACATTCCTCTAGCTCATAACTTTCGGTAGGCAACCAAACAGGACGTAACACATCTGAGCTACGACCATGTCCCCTTGCGCAACCATGCTGACATTGCCCTCATAACATCTTTATTGTCGCAATGCGTCTTTACACGACCATACGCACTCTCTCTTCAAGCATGATCTGCTGCCCGGGCACCAACCGCGCCTCGTCTATGGTGATCTGCATGTCCTTCAGCTGATTGTACCTACAGTGCCGCCATTCAATGTGTCAGCTAACCACAAGTGTCCATGAGCAAAGCATTGAATATGTGAATCCCAAGCAATGTGAGGATCTGCTGTATGCACGCAGCAGCGCCAAACACAGCAACAAACCCGGAGTATGCAGAATGAGTCGAGTGATCAGCGCCTGCAAAGTGAAACCAAGAACTAGGAGCGACTGGAGTGTCCAGGAGTGTTGTTGTGGCAAGCCATTTGCGTATGGCCCTTGAATGGGGAAGTGGTCAGGTCGTTTGCGCATAGAAGCAAACTTGCAAGTCAGAATGTCTGATGACAAACGACCAAGGAAAAATAGTCTCTCAAATTTACCACCTACATGGACTCGCACTGGCAGTTGCAAACTGAGCTGCTGATGCATGAACTTTATTCAAAATGATTCTTGAACACGAAATTATCACACACAAACAAAGACGCGAAAAATAACATACCACACATTGAACAACAATTCGAAACACACTTGCTGCCTTTGTAGTAGTCCCACAGGCGGCAGTCGTCTTCCTGTAATCCATACTTCTCACACAGCTTCTTGAGAAGATCCCCAATTGTCTCCTGCACACACCCACGATCAACATCCTACAACCATTTCACGACAGGCAACAACTTCTCGAGGAGTACGTCTAATCTGTCCATCCCATATAATCCCAAATGTGCCAAACTTCGCACTGATCAGCGATGCGAGATTTCTCTCGCCTTCAAACGCGCGGAATGCGCACCAGGGGAGATGTTACGCAAACCCATTCCAGACCCTAAAAAAGGAACAAAATTGTTCACGAGACAATATGAGCGAATTGCGAATCCACAATTCAGTTAATGTTGAGTTTGCGCGTGGCGGACGCGCTTGGGGAGATGCAATCACCACTACCCAACACCATGGTCAGAATAAGTATGCATGAATGTGGGGCTGGTAGCTCTTTGTGATCCCTGACGTGAACAGCTCGAGCAGGATCACAACAGCAGCTTGAGTTTTCATAGTCATCATCTGCTACTCTCAAGAGTCGTGATCATTGACACGCTCGCCTGCCATCTTCTGAGGGCCGCATTGAACTCGCGAACCGACAACGCACCGCGCAGCTAATGGAGATGGCGGAGGAATGTGCAAGTTCCGCAGAGCGAATGACGTGCAGCACTACAGGGTACACCTCGACCTTGACGTGCTCATTGGTGCCCATCATTATCGCCTTGCGAGAAATCGAAGGCCCGCCACCGTACCTACCAGAACACACAGAAAAAAATAAGCGCGGAGCAGAACAACATTGTCTGAGCATGTGAGTTAGACAAACGAATATCAACAAAGGCGCGCAACAAACCACCTGAAGAACAATCGACAGATGTATCGATCCCCGTTTTCACGTTGACCACACTATCTGCCAAGCACGATCTCTGTGTTGCATGCATTCAGTCTGTTGCGTGCTTTGCAAGGGCGCACAGCTACCCTGACAGCCCCCAAGCTCAACATGGAAGCAACCACCAAAATTTTGAAAACGGGGGATCCTTACGGTCCAAACACTTACATGTCAGAACACATGAGTCCTCGCCTGTTGTTTGCAGGGGCACAGTCATGCCCTGTCCACTCGTGTGATATTACGATCAGAATTCAATTCGGAGCCACACAACTAAAATCGCGCGTGTATCCTTGAGGGACGAGACAAATCATCCATTGCCCCATCTTGGTGCGGGGAAGCTTGGGGGAGTGTGCATATGACATAGCGTTGCAAGACCAACAGCTCAGGCGCTGGCATTGCCGCGCTGGGAGGAGTGTACCAGAGGAAGAGCTTGTCCCACGCCGCGCTGGACACGATGATATAGTCCTCGTTCTCCTGGAGATTCGCTCGCAGCTGGTTGAAGACGGTGCCAGCAGCTCCAGGCTCCAGCAGCGTCTGATTGGCTGACGGGACCCCCAAAGGCACCGCCCGGCTACACATTTTAACTTTGGAACCACCAGCATGTGTGGTGGATGTGAAGGCGGTTGGTATGATCACTCGCTAATGAAACATGACCCGCCAGGCAGCATGTGCTTTGTAAAATCATCGGCTGAGGCAGCAAACTATGGAACCACCAGTTCGTAACGGTGGTTGTTTAGGCGATTGGGATGATCACTTGCTAATGGAAGATGACCCGCAACACAGCATATGGTCCTTGGTGAATCACTGGCCGAGGCAGTCCCTACCCAAGTCGGGGCTCCACATTATGCGCACACCGCTGTCAACAAAGGACGCGCTAAAACTTCCCTCTCTCCCCCCCCCCTCAAGATACGCAGGCAGTGCATATTCACTGAACTCATCGAAAAGAGGATGTTGCTGATATGGATATGCACTGATCACTCAAGCTTCGAGAGCGAGGTTGCAGCCATGGGGGTTAGTTGCGAATATCTCATACACAGTCTCATACACAGATACATATTAGAACCATGAGGATGGCGCGGGTGAGCTGCTCTCGTCCGAAAACGCGTTCACGTCGCTGGCAGGCACGAAACAATAACAGTCAAATCCTGACTCGGCATTTGGAGGTGAACAAGACAAGCAGCAGGCGAACCAAGACTGGTCTGGCAAACAAATGCATCTTCCGCTCGAGGTCATGACACAAGAGAAAAGCGCACACAGCGTAAGTGCAATGAGGCCCTCCGCATCTCTTCTTGCCACTCGCATCAACGCAATGTCCGCAACAGAAACCAGCCAGCACATTGCACGACTCTACCAGACATGCGGTGATCGCAAACCAGCCCAACAGCGTGCGCCCTGAGATTGAGCGTAACCTTAAACAGGTGTCATCTATGGAGAAATCATGCACCCTGATATTCAAACAGGTTCTTACAGAAATGAACTGAGGAAACTATGCACCTGCATATTGTGAACAAGTGCAGATGGAGCCTAAATGCACGAATCACTTGAGACCAGGGAACATACTGATTGGTCCAGGTGGCGGCTGTACATGGACAGGGCTCGTCAGCTGGGTGTCCCCTAGATACTGCACGTAATCTTGCCAGAGCTGCCACCACCTGCACACAGACATTGTGGAAGACAAGCACTTTTGTCCATTTCGGATATTTCACGTGACATTCTAAAGGTTAGTATAGCACCGCACCGAACCAGACGAGCCAGCCTTGCCAGTCACTCGATTCTTCCGTGTCCAGCCCGGGTTGCCAAGCGCACGCTTGGTGCTACTGCTGACATTCAGTAGCGTGACTGCGGCCCATGCTCACCTTCATGAACAGTTTGGAAGGTTTGTTTTGTCATGTGAGCAGTGGGAATGTAGCTTTACACCTGCGGTGTGGAGAGAGTTAGAGCTCCCTTTACTGCTCCAGAGACTCGCCCGTGGCTGTCAACAAGGGTATCAATCATGGAGCTGATGACTTTCAGCGTTAACGGCGGCTATAGAAATAGGCACACGACCCCGTACACCGCACGTTTACCCCAAAGTTCTCACCCAGCAACGGGACAGACAAGACGCAATGCGAGCAGCCACGACCGTGATATCACAAGTCAAACCGTCAACAGAATGCACAGCGATACCATGCAGAGGGATTTGAGCGACCATCTACCAGGCGACCGTGCTACCAAGGAACAGGGACCTCTGATGGACGTGCAAAACGCAACAGACGCACACATTGGGCAAGAGAGGAGGGCTCCCACTTTGCGCACACAAGCCGCATGTCGTCGCCGACCTTCATGGATACTGTGTCTAGCGTCTTCACAATTCGCTTTTGATCCTCAGACGGGGGCATCACCATCTCGGCAGCCGGCAAACACAGGTGCTCAGAGTTCCAAACAGACATCAAATGCAACTGCTCACTTAGTGGAGACTGCTGGAGAAGAGGACGCCCCTGAATAGAAACCACAAGGGGATGAAGAATCAGTTAGTACGTGGGATATACAAACAGATGTGAAGCAAATTGAGGAAATGACATGCCCCAAGAATCTTCGAGTACAAAAGAGCATCATGCAAAAATCGATACAAATGATGAATAGAGATCAGAGGTCCTGTACGAAAATGACACATAATGCTCTACAGCTCACCGTCCCGCACAGTGATCTATATTGGGTTGCCAACTTGGTAGGGCATCGGCAAATTTTGCAGCTGCCCAAGTTCGAGCCCCGACATGGATAGGTACTGCCACGACCGAAGATTCGTCAAAGGCCATCCTGGCTGGCGGGTCAACTTCGATTAGCAAGTAATCATTGATCAATACCGTTAATAATTTGGTGGTTCAAAAATTGACTATTGTAGTCGGTGTAGCTCTGTGGACATACTGGATTCTTGCAAGAAAAACAACACAACAATTTGATGCAAAACTACCATGAATGTGTTCATCAGTTCATCCTATATGCCTTGATATAATTCTTTCTTGAGTGCGAAGCATCGTTGGGGGCAGCTTGAATCCAGTGTTGCACACGTGACAATGTGTTTATCACCGAGAACTTCAAAACCAAGTG
>NHOP01001490.1:0-10729 GCA_018697155.1 Pyramimonas parkeae | reverse complement strand
GAACCAACCCTCCTTGTGCGGAGGGTTCACTATTATTATTATCATGCAATACATTTTCAGTCCACGCGCGATTTGGCTGGCACGCGTAGTTGGCGATGATGTCACGTTAGAGAAAACTTACCTACGATTACTTCGATCGCTCGTGAATCTAGGATGACCTCCCAAATGATACAATACTTCCCTATGCTCCCGTCGGGTCTTGGCAGCCGCGAATGAGGCTGACGAGCCCACCCTGGGCATATATAGCGACTTTTTGCGGTTGCTTCGATCGCTCGCGAATCGAGGGTCAAACCCCGGTGATGTCGGCTTGAACCAAGATGATTGATTGCCTAAAGCAGTCCATGCCTACACATACGTATTTGCTGCCATCCCGAGTAAAGCCGAATTGTCCGCCTAGGCCACGGACACGGTTTGTCAGATCATATGATGACTTGCCATGTTTACTCCGAACGATGGCGAAACGAGGATGAGCCCCAGGCGAATAATCCCGATGACGCAAGATTCCATGAGGCATCGAATGTCGGGTCGTTGCAACCGCGAATCAAAGAAAGCAGACCGGGTAGGCCACCAGACTGTCAATAGGGAGCTTGAGACTTCGCTCCCATCTACCTCGAAAAAAATCAATGACCGATCCATCAAAATCCACGTAGACCCAACTTTCCCATTGCGAAAGCATACCACCTCCACGTTGCAGGACGTTGGAGCGGGGAGTCATGCCATGTCTGCCAGGAAACCGTACTGGGACTTGAAGAATGCGAGTGGTGCATCTCTTACGCGGATAATATTTTTTTGGAAGTCCAGCGCTTCTAACTCAAGCGCCTGTCGAGTGTAGGAGGAGATTTCTTTCGTCGTTCGTCGTCCTTAAATATCACGATAGCGCAAGGCCAAGTGGGTATGACAAATGCGTGGTTGTATGTTGGATCTGCTGTGTGGGTTCTTGTGGCTTGCGTGATGTGCGTGGGCGAACTTGCGACGTGCATCGCCCTTGTGACAGGACTGATGCTTGGGGTGGTCTTCACGCTCCTGGTACAGGTATGTGGCTTCATGATCATTTTGGAGGACGAGTATATGCGTTGGTGACTTGTTTCTACTCGTGCAGCATTTCTTCGTGCGTGTGCTTGTGCATGTATCATTCTTGATGAGAAAATGTATTTGAACGCGTCACCAAAGGCTAGGTCAGCCAGCGAGAAACACAATAGTGACAAATTTAAGAGAGGGTATTTCCAGAGGTGAGAATGTGTTGGTGCAGGTGCAACAAGTTTCTGCGAAACGCCCATGAGATGCTTTACTGACCTGTTTCCGAATTAACATGGAACGTTTGTAAAATTAGATCCCTAAATTGTGGCTGCGCCCGCGATTCGAGCTGCGTAATTTTCACGTTTAGTTATATTCACGTTGAGTCCCGGAGGTGACATAATTTCCTGTGCAATTTCAGGCAGGCTTGACAAATATGTACACGCAGTATTGTTCTAGTCTCATCTTGTTGGCATGCATGCGCTTGGCGTGTTTAAGTTCGTAGTCGATGATCGTATTTACATGTTGCATGATTATTTGGCTTTCCAAGCTCCGGATTCCAGGTGCCCGGTGCCTACGTCGTATGCCACTGTACAGTACACCATATGAGTTGTTGTGACATCGAGGCCATGCTCTGTTTACAATATAGGTGCACGTGCTCAGCACCCTTGAGACAGCTATGATTGAGCCGACCCAATACCCAAATGAACAATTCGCTTCGGCCCCCAAGACTCATGTTCCAAACGACAACTTGGTACCCCTGGTAGGTATTTTTTGGATTTTCTCTATGCTTGAGTGACTCCCACACAGCTATACCTGCTTTTCCACCTGTCAGTGCAAAATGTGCTTCCAGTGCATCCCTACATGCAATATCTGGGTACAACTGATATTCAAGTGTCCAACGTGCAGTTCATCTGCGAAAGTGTTCTTGGTGTGAGGGCTGTGTTGCATCTGGTTGAGCTGATATCCTTTTTGGGACTGTTCTACCAGTCAGCAGCAAGGCCCATCTTGGAATTCCGAATGTAGTCTAGCACAGTTATCTCTGTGAATCGTCAGACTACATTTGTTGTTTCTGGGTTTATGTACGATATCTGGCAAATCTCCAGGCTGTGGGACTAGACAAGTATCAATCGTTTAAGTTCTCACAGTCTTGAGGGACAAGGGAAGAAGCAAGCTGATTCTGTTGTTCTGTAATGAATGTCACCAAAACATATGATTTGGCCTCACATGTTCGATGTGTTCCTACATTTCTTTTGGTACCATGGATTCATGTGAATAGCTATGAATGGTAGTATGCGGGTCTGCACGTTGTGTTTCTGAATGATAATGGATTCTGTTTCTGACTGTCTTTGGATGTTAGCTAGCATTTTCGAGAAACATTCGCCTGTCTGTGGAGTTTTTCTTGTAGGAGGGATGGATGTTTGTGGTTCCTACGGACATGATGAAGACACTATCCGCCGCTCCACCCCAGGAAGCCAGACGGTGTGTGTGCCAAGGGAGCAAAATGCGCTTGCCAGTGCAGAATGTATACCTTGATGAAGAGCACGTTGCACATCACACGTCATATTCATTTTGTTATGAATATCCTGAAGTTGTGCGAAGTTAGGATGATGTTGAGCATTGCAACAAGTACATGGGCTAATGAACATCTGCCAGAATTAGAGCGAACGTCATTCATAGGAAATCCGTGGGCGGGTTATCATGGGAAAAACTTGTGTTCAATTGTCTCTACGCTTGGTGGCCCTGCAAATGTGGGTACATCAGCAGGGCGAACAGAGGCAGTGCAAGAGACGTGCCATACATGCTAGAAGGCAAAACTTTGTTGCGCAGCAAAATACATTCGCCATTCTTCATGGCCTCAGCGCTTTGTTTGCCCACACTTGTTGCAAAATTGGAATAGTGCGTCGTACACCACACACAACTTTCTGGGCCTGTATAAAGACAATGTGTAGCCATACTCAAATAACACGGCTCGCGTCTCTGAGTCAAGACATTTTTGAAATGTTCCTAGTCCTAGATGTTTGACTTTATTATCTTTTCTGCACATTCTCCTGTGTGCGTCACAATCGTTGCCAAGTTTTCATTAGTTGTTTTGTGATTTCATGACCGCCAACTGCCATATCCGTTTGGATGGATTGGCTGTTGAGGTGATTGCGATTGCAGGTATGCCAGGCTCAAGGGGCATGAGCTTTGCCTCGGTGCTAGTGGGGATACCACCTCAGGGGTGAAGTCACGACCCTTACCTTTTTGAACAATTCAACACGGTTTGCGATGGTTTTGCAACGCGTGTCAAGTCACACTTTGCTCATGCGCAACATAGTACAGAACATTCTGGATGTTTTGCAGACAGCCTGCCGTCTCTACACGTTTACCGGTTTGGATTATGTGCTGGCTGCGTGTGTTTCTCCTTGTGCCCAGCGCCGAGGTGGGCTTGCAACTGTCTCGCATGTGTTGCACGTTTGCGCTCTCTCAGTTCAAACAATTACACCCTTAGCCTGTTCCTCTGTGGTGCAGTGTTCTATGCTGTGTTGTTTTAAATTTGACTCTATCCAAGGTTTAATGACATCACAAGAAGATCGCATTACAGCTTGCTGATAAGGCACACAAGTGAAGATCGCACATGTCTCTTAACATTTGGCAGTTCATGACATCCATCGCTAGGATGACGTATGTCGCGCTGCTAGTATTGCTAATTTTGAGTTTGGCATTGAAATAAGAACTACCGTGCTTGTAGGGTCTACAAGTCTTGCAAAGGTGTGTTACAAAGGGATTTTTGAAACATCAAACAAGGTTGGCAGGGAGCAGCAAATCCAGGAGGAACTCAATACATTACTGCTTATGTGAGTGCGACCATTTGCTTCCGCAAGGACAGCCGTTGATAGCCACTGGTGCGAACATATTGATAGCTGCGACTACGAGTATCGTGCTTGGTCAATGTCAGAATGCGTCCTGTAGATCACGGACTTACCCGACAAACTGTAGGAAGCCCCTTTCACGACTAGGTGGTCAACCTGTCGTCAAGCTTCCGCAAAAGAGCTACCTCTCCCATGGACAATGCTACGTCACGGACAAATAGCCTTGGTATCCGTGATAGCGCTTGCAGTCAAAACAGTTTGCCGCTGTAGTCCCTTGGTCCTCCATTTTAGGCATGTCAGAAACAACGGTGAGGTTCCGGAAAAAGGCACTCACCCTGTTTGCAATTTTGACCTTGCCAGGTGCAGGAGCGCATCAACTTGACCGACTGCACTGTGAGCCTTGCCTTGGGTAAGTACCTTTGCATGTATGTTCCTGTGCTTCCAGCAGGATCCCTGATGCATCAGCACTCTCTGCGAAGGGCCCCTCACAACCCATTGTTGCACACCACGCTGGGAGGGCTCACCACAGCGTTGCTGTTGTCTCATTTCGTGCAGTGTGGCTTGCTGCAATGATGAATAGTTGTTCCTCGAAATGCTTTTGCTGTAAGATTGAATTTGCTATTGACACCAAGCCGCCTTGCCTTCATGAAACCAACCGCGCAAACGGTGAATTTCAGTGCTCTGTGCGGCGTGAGTTGAGATGTGATATGCACCTCTGTGGTACTGTTGGTGCCAAGTGTGCGGCGTGCGCTGCTTGACTGAGATCTTCTGCACACCACATTGTACGCCTGTATCCCGCCATGAAGCTGTTGGGTGATCAACACACTCTCAGTGCGGACTCCGAGAATATGATGTTCCCCAACAGTGAGCACATTGCTGTGTTCGTTATGTGCTGTTGCAGAAAAGGCAAGCACACCTGCTCTGCGTCCTACAGCCGAAAGCACTGCTTCGTCCAGCACGAACACCCCAGCCAAAACGCACTCAAAGTGGAGCACAAAGTACCCTCTGGAAGTAGTAGCGCCGGATGGTAGGGTGCTGGCTCGCGGAGAATCCAAGCTCCTGGTATATCTGCCTTCACCTCCAGCCAAAGAGGCCTGGTTCGTCAAACTGCCCTGCATTTGATCAACTCAGGTTGTTGGCAGATATCGTTTTGGGGGCTTTTTTGAATGATTGAAAATAGATGATTCGACATAAGGCGATTCTTGCTGGAGTACATTCGCATGTTCTGAACTTTGAGCGCTTCATTTAGGCTGACATGTTCGGCATGTGAAGTTAAGCTGCAACTGGTAGAAATTTAGCCTTCGTCATCAAAGTGAGGCTGCCCCTGCAGGGTCTTCTAGGTGATAGCTAGGAACGCTGCTCCAAAACCTGAAATGGGAGGCATTTGTGTCCCAGAGCAGCGATTTAACCCACAGTCATTCGTTTCCAGTCGTGGCTGTAGGGTCTTTACCGACCGTGCTGTAATCAGGATCAGATAGGATCAGATCAGTATGCTCCTTCTTCTTGTGCTTGCAACGCCAGGCTGGTTCGCTTCCTCGAAACACATGTGGCATGTTTGCAATTTTCTCCAGTTTCAGCAGCCAGGAGAGGAATCAGGGAATCTGCGACCATACCAGTTCGATCGGATTGTCTCTGTACCAGCTACGACTCTGCAAGGGTGAGATGTGGACAAATGTTGGTCAACGAGGCATTCTTGTATGTGTGCTGGGTCATGCCCCTAGCCCAATGGGCGGGATGCCATGCTAACCCTGGGTCACTTTGCATGGTATATTCTATCATATGTGCGCCTGGTTAAGCATGCGCGCAGTATACAGAACTTGGAATCCAGGTCATCCTGTTGCGTGATCCATGTAACCATGGGAGGAAGTGTGTACTTGCTCAAGACCCCAACCTGATGGGCAGGAAGCCATGTCAAGCCATTCACTCAAGAAATTCCACGATTTCACAAGGTATTCTTGAGAATCATTTTTTCAATTGCAACGCAAACAAGATTTCTCATGAAATGTCCAAGATTAGACATCCCTTGATGTTTGTATGCAGGTACGCACATATTTACATACTGAAACATGACCTCAACCAACAGAAGAGAATCTATGCCAACCTAGTCTCTCAATTTGTTCTGCATATTCACAAGATTGGCCTTGTACTGAGTCAAGAATATGTGTTCCAGCACGTAGCGTGAAACCGAGGGAGACCCTCGATGCCTGTGGGGATTGTCCATTGACCCTTTATCCACAATGTTCTACATCATTGTACGGCTAGAAGCCGCGCTACCCCGGCAGTGTTTGAAGGACTCCCTACCCAAGCCTGTCCAAGTCTATCCAATCACTGTCCATGCCGTTGGTGTGCTGCATGAGCGTCGCACTGCAGGTACCAGCACCTCTCAGCAGCCTCGGGGTCGGACCCTGGCGTTGTGGCTGCAATGAAGGAAGCCGCAGAATTTGTGCAATTTGCTGCCTCTGCTGGTGCTGCCGCCACCCGCCTGGCGCCCCTCGAGGCCAGGATGTGGGACGCGCTCCTCGCGCGCGTTTACTTCGACATGCGCCGCAGCGACTGGTTCCTTGCGCGATCCAAAAATAGGTTGCAGGTGAGAGAGTACCGCCCGCCTGCACCCTGGTTCCAGTGAGTTGGACATTGACAGTGAGCGACAAGGGAGTCAGATGTGTGTGGCGCGTGTCTGTACCGAGCCAGTTGAGAGGGGAGAAATTTGGGCACTACTTGGTTCGTGTAAGTGTGCGCGCATGTGTGCATGGGTGACAAGCGTACAGGTTACCATCAACAGCGAGGAACTCGGTATATTCGATGGGTCTAATCAGAGTGCATGTCTCGTAGCACATTGGGTTGGATCACGGAGTTCCGCGGTTTGCATTTTCAACAACGAAGACAACGTTGTGGCATCCAGAGAATGTGCATATGCTCACGGCATTCATTTAGTGTGTCTCGGAGACACACCCTCGGAAATATTTTAGCAGCAGGAGTGTACATTCCAGCCTGGCATTGGGGTGATCACTCTGCCAGGGAAGCGTGTGAGCACGGAGGTTGCTCGGGTAAGCATTGCAGTGTCCCTATTGAAACTTTGCTTTTGATCCTTCGGGGGCACACCTTTCAGGACCTATGCTTCGCATCTGTAGATGTGTGATAGGCTTGGTGCATTGTTCTCTGGAATGACGTTACAAGGTCACACGCAATTCCACTACGTGAGAAGTCGATGTGGCCTTCCCACCCAGCGGCTACGGGGTACATCCCAATGTATATACAAACTGAATTGAGTGTCTCGCATCAATACCTGGATGAATGTGCGTAGTAGTACAAAGACTCGACTTGAAAGCGTTTTCATTCACTTCAGCAGGAATCTTGAATGATCTGAACTGTTTAGAATTCCACTTGTCACTAGAACCCAAAGACGGATTTTGTATCCTCCGTACACGTACTCCTCGTGTTGCTGATGACCCCACCTTGACTCAGACATATGTATCACGAGTCATATCAGTGTCTGCGAACAACAGCTGCAACACAATTTTCCAGTGTACTCGTTTCAAAGTGACAGTCCGTGCGCATGCGGGATGGTGTCCCACTTTGTTCCACGGACCCTGTACCTATTGCATCTTGTTTCGTGAGAAGTGCCAGGACTCGGCGGTGACTTCAGTTGGTGGAGCTCCCTGCCCTTGCAGGAGGCCATTGCAACCGCGTGCCCACCCTTCCTGAGCGCGTTGCGTGTCGCGGATCTACATCTGGGGCCAAGCTCACCCACCATCACCTCCATTCGGTGGCTGAACCACACCGCCCCGTGCGGGCGGGCGGGGGAGCCAGCGGGGCGCATGCCCAACGCCGCGTGCTTGGAAGTCGCGGTCGCCTGCGGTGCGTGTTGGCCGCCGGGCTTGTGGGGGGGCATAAGGAGTTCCGAGACTCCACTCGCAACACAGATCGGGGGTCGGTTTTGTAAGGTTTTTTCACAAGCTCAAGCATGACATGTTCGGTGCGACTATCGTTTTGTTCGTCGCCTAGTGGGCAACGGACTCAACTCATTGCGCCTTGGTGGACGTTCATGGGCCTGCCGGCGAATTCGCACAGCAACTAGTCATTCAATCCCTATGCTAACCGCTTGCAAGTTTGCAGGGTTCTAGGGCTTCCTTGAGGAGATAAGTAGTGCCTAACAAGTGAATCGGTTGACAAAGGCTTGGGTTCTGAGATGAATTGCGAATATTCAGTTGGATCCCAACAATTGTTAAGGTATGTAAATTTTCGTCTTTTCATCAAAATTGCGGTGGCTGTTATTTTGTTTTAGAGAATATCAGTTGCTGCGTGCACGCAACGACGTTTCTGAAGGTTGCGATGAAAAATGCGTGAATGCTGTCGCAACCATTTTGTTGATGTTCTCAGTACCAAGCGCATTTTCCTTTGACGTGCTTATTTTTGCCCTCGACTGGTATCGTGTTTGCAAATGCATTGCCACCATGAGACTGGGGACTGTCGTGCGTTTCTCAAAACATGTTTGCTTCGTGGCTTCACACAACGAGTTTCAGCTCAGGGACAGCACAAGCATGGGGGCGCTTGCAGAGGGTGACTTCTGGGTGTGCCTGGAGACGAACATAGACCTCAAGAACGCCGCAAAACACTTGTCCCAGGCGTTGTACACCAAGAAGGACGCAGCGCCCACCAACAACACTGCCCAATCAGTGGCCGCCGCCCCCGATCAAGGTAGAAGTGATCGAGCACTCGTACTCGTCAGTTGGAGCTTGTGAACGCCAGGTTTCGTGTGAATTGGTACATTGCATTTGGTGCGCGTCGCGCTTGCTGTTCGTTGCTCACCCGCAACCTGTGGTGGTGATTGAACAGTGAGCGAGGTGATAGCCCGCCGTTTCGGAGCCGTTGGTTCGCATGCAGAGTAGGTTTCAAACGCTCCATTATCAGTGTGGAGGAGATCAAGCGCTTCCTGTTGGACTTGACAACATGAGCTCCTCCCGACATGTTTTTGGCGACGCTTCTGGTTGCTCACGCTCGCGCCGCCGCCTCCAGATTTTCTGTAATTGTGCAGTGCAGATGTGCAGCGTTGGAATTATTGGCTATGTATTTGTCTTCCATGTTCCGAAAGGCATTTAGAGTCATTTCCACATCTGGGGAAAGCTAGAACGTGTTACGTTGCCTAGATAGCAAGGCGTCGGCTTGATTCGGAATTGCGCTCAAAATTCACGTGTGCGTGCAGAGATCAGTATGTACACGTTGAGGAAGGGATTGTGGCTAGTGCATCCATGAATTCCGCGTTGTTTATTTTGGAGTGTGTGTATGACTCGGTACTCAGTATGGAGAAGGTGACCAACCAGAGTTGAAACGGGCTTCATGTCTAAGGGATATGGGTCATGTCCCATTGTTTGCATGCATATGCTTTCAAGCTAGTTCTCGGCCGCCATGCATGATACATGCAAAATTCTCCTTGCTAAAGGGCAACTGATACACAATTGATTGCAGAGATTAAGTGCACTCCACTTCAGATATTCGTTTCGCCATTCGCACATGGATGCATCTTCTAGAAATGGGGAATTGAGGACATCTTCTCGTATTCCAGGATCTTCGTCTTAGTATGTGGGCCATTGCACATGCGTAGGTTGTGTGTTTGCCCGTGTGGGTTTCTGATTCAATCATGTTGGCATGGCTTCCTGCCCGTTGAGTAGGACTCACGTCTGAGTGCAGAAGCCTCCTCTACAGCGAAAACCCGTCTCGTGGGTCAGCACTGCTGCGCGTCCCTGGAAATGCTAATCATTCAACACAAGAGGACTGGTCTTGCTCATGGTGCCAGGACACGGGTTTGTGCAATAGAATGCAAACGAGGCACACACAGGAAGCTGTGTTGCAGATCATGTGCGCTCCACTCATACGGATGAAGCAGGAGGAACGTAATTTGCAGTTTGATACGCGAAAGTGGCTGCCATGACCTGTCGTGTGAAATACTACCACAATGTAACACCATCCAAAGCTTAACGAGTTCATCAAGCGACAACTTGTTGTGCCAGGCGGCGTCTTGATATAGACGTTTCGCTTTGTGGGTATTGGGTTGCAGAGAAGAAGCAGAGCCCTGCGCTGCGATTGTTCCGCTTGGCAGAGAGTATGGCCTCGACTGTGGCTGACAAAGTTGCAGACAAGCTGAGCCTTGTCCCCCTCAAGCTGCACGTTAAGGCCACCACTTTAAAAGGTCGGTCAGCCCTACAAGCGCTGGACTCATAGAGAAGTGCGGGCATGTTTCAAACGATCTTTGGATTCTCTTTTCAGGCTGCTTGTTTGTTTGTCCCTGAAATGTTGCGGTATCTTTTTGCTATTGTATCCTCACATATTCGTTCCATTCCGGCTAGAGAATGCGCTGGATGACATGACAAGCAGATTTTGTTGCCGATAATTCATGCATTGTCGGGCAAACAGCAGGACAAGTAGAGTGTCTGGACGCTTAGCAGCATGTTTGCACTGGTCATGCGGACTGATATCTGTCTCTTTGTTCTCATGAAGTCTTTTGCCAGTGTGTCAGTTGATGGAGTGGGGTGATTTTGTCCAGAGCGCCGGTTTGAACTACCGGTGCAAGACAGAAATCGATTCAGCTCAGAAGACTCCATGACTCCATGAATGAGTGTGACCAAATCAATGCTCATGCAGACTGCCGCACGTCTAGCATGGATGACACACTTATGCATCGAAAATGTTGATTTCAGTTCATCTGCGACGATCGAATGGATAGTACGCAGTTGCTTCTTGGAGGCGTTCTTTCATTTTGCTGTGGTCATCGCATTCATTCAATGCACATCGAAATGACAGAGATTTTGTTGCCCATGCTCAAATTTTGCAGGAACACTGCGTATATGGGTTGGGTCCCCCCC
>NHOP01001489.1:0-10730 GCA_018697155.1 Pyramimonas parkeae | reverse complement strand
ATCCCATATTGTCTCTTACACATCCTAGTAACCGTGCTATTAAGGGGTGTGTCATGATATATATTAGTCCATGATGATAGCAATCACCTACTAGGCTTAGAGTCA
This sequence comes from Pyramimonas parkeae, assembly GCA_018697155.1. Lineage (NCBI taxonomy): Eukaryota > Viridiplantae > Chlorophyta > Pyramimonadophyceae > Pyramimonadales > Pyramimonadaceae > Pyramimonas > Pyramimonas parkeae. The sequence goes on along the minus strand of NHOP01001489.1, from coordinate 10,625 downwards.
TCAACATGTGGATAGAAGAATCTAGAAACATGATAAATATGGAAGAATCTACATTCAAGATAATACATGTGTCACGTGGACTGATCTAACCGACACTATACAAGGCTGAATCACAATATTCATCGTCACTATAAGTATGTACACTCACTCACATGTGTATACTCGAATAAACTACTATCATCTCTTTCACATAAGCTTCCATCGCACGAATTGCCAATCTACAGTCTTTTGGGTACATTTTCGTTTGTCCAATGCATCAGATCGCAAGCCATGCGTGGACAAGAACTCCAATTTCCCCTTTGGCGCAGCAAGACAATTAGACAACTCTAGAAGAGGAGGTGGTCGAGGACGCCGAGGATTGCATGTAGGCCTCCCCCACGCTGCACGAGTCCGTGAACATGCCACAACATGGTCTTTCTGCAACCTACGTGCTTCCAGCGACACTTCGGTGACCATCCCGTCACACCCGATACCGGAACGGGTTGCACGTCCCAAACAAACTCGCCAGTAAGATACCAAAATGCATGTGAAATACCATTGGCATCAGCCCACACGCACGCTCTTTACCTTTATATACCAAGTTTCCCAATCGTGCTTCGCATTTCGCACACATGAATGCTTGTTCCAAAGTGATGTCATGTAAGTACGCGCTCGGAGGACACCACGAGCCTGTTGACTGAACCGAGCCAAGCCATGCTATTTTCTTACGGTGTGACCATGAACTTTAACTTATGAACCACCACTTTTTACGGTGATCATTTAAGGACCACACAGATATCTTTCCGGCAACAGACAAGATGCAGCTCTAGCTGTTGGCGCTCAACTATTAGTATGCGAAACGCGACACCCACCCACCTTCATATCCACCGCACATGCAACACAACCCTCCGAGATCGAAATCATAGTGCTTGAGTTGGGTCAATCTGTTGAGACATGGAGACGCGATAATAATTTGGTTACTGCAAAAATCACTCTTTGGGTGTGCCTTTGATCGCTTCCTAGTATTATATCCGGTTTCATCACATTTCAACATACTTTGTTGAATTCGATGCGACATTTCGCGGAAATGCATATCCGGAAAACGCGTCCTGGGATCTCGTCTAGTCGGATCACCGTCAGCGAAAACGTGTTGCGGGGTTAACCTCGAAACAACCACCACTCTGTCAGGATGGTTGATCAGCAGATTGACATAATCACTCGCTATTCCAAAATGACCCGCCAAGCCACCATGGCCTTGCATGAATCATCGGTCTGGGCAGTCAGTGCCTACGGATGCCTAGACTTGAACCGAGGTGTGAAACAGTGGTCCCGAGATGAAGTCTGCACGTTTGAAGGTGGAGATTCCACAAATCCAACTGGTATCAAGTGTTTGAATTGGTTTAGAAACCACCGCACACATTACAATATTTCCAAGATACCAACCGCTGTACCGGTCGATGCCGCAGACGGATAGGGTCGCTGCGAGTGTTTCATCGAGCACCATCGACCTAAGGCAGAGCCGACAGGTGACGGCACGTGGACCGTCGAAACCACGTGTGTCTCGTGCAGGGCTGTTGCGGTCTAGCAACGGATCACGAAACAGTTGACGGAAGTATTCTTGAATGTGATGTCCGGGCAAAAAATGAATCCTATCGATTCAAAATTTCTGTGGTGTTTCTCGCGTCTACGGAATCGAGTGCTCGTTGTTTGATCTACGCTGTATTCTTTCATCACTTCCGGTTGTGCATTTGCCGACTGCTTCGGGGCTTCACTTTCCGATATGGTCATGCGCACATTTTAGTAATATTCAGAGATGCTCGGCATGTTGAATTTCGACAGTATGCTTGTACGTGGTACAACTCGTGCCCCAAGGTTACTTCCACACGTTCTTTGCGAGTATACTGCAGCGACACGTTTGCCGAAAGTTATCCGTGAAGCCCGAACGCCAGCTGATGGATCTCGAGTTAGGTATGCGCTTACAAATTCTTTTCCCGGTTGCGATCTATTTGGGAGGCAGATGATGAGATCATACCATGAGAACAGGCCCTCACTGAAGCAGGTGAGAGAATGGCGAAACCTGAACATGTACTTGTCGTCTTGCGTGGGGGAGAGGGATCCTGGTTCTTCAGCATGGGCTCCATTCAAAATCCATCTTCCTGATTTCGAATTTGGTTCAAACTCAAGTATTGTTTTCAACCCGGTACAAATGATGTAGCATTTTGGTAATCATTGTCTCTTCCCCAACATGTACGGTTGTGCTTGTTCCTGATACAACTCAAACCAAAAACCATGCGCACGGGTGATTCCAACATGGAAAGTTGTGGTTGACTCGCGATGTTGTGATTGTTATCCACTTTGGAAATTGGCTTCGTATCCAAATGAGCATGGAGGAAAGGTCCCTTGTGATGACCCGGCAACAGGCTGGGGCACTGACCTGTGCAAATGTATAAAAAGTCTCATCACCCACATGACTTATGTTTGAGAATCGCCCGAGAAATGTTGCGAGATTCTCTCGGATCTCGTAGTCCAGTACCTTAGTGACCAGTGACCAGTGCAGCCTTACTATTGACCCTTTCATCGGAAGGGTTGTGTACACCACGTATTGGTATGAGGAAGTGAGTTTTGGCCCTCGGTGACTTGTCCACATGAAGGGCGTTCACTCATGTCAAATGTGGTTGGTGCAGATAATCCTCCCTTAGGTGTGCTTGATACAGTCTTGATGGATGATGCGGGACGTGTCTTCTTGCAGTCTGCAGTCAGTTCTTTGACCTGTGTGACTGTTTCTGTGCCCAGGTTTAAAGAGCGGCCTTGTTATGTTTTCGAATGAAACCTTTTCCCGCATTGCCAGGGTTTGTTGTCATTTGATAAGGGACCATGTCTTGGTATATGCATGTGTTTTGGTAGCCCTGTGAGACTTCAGTCACCGATTGAACATGAAGTGATTGGCCTTTTTTTTCTTTGATACTTGCGTGTTCAAAACACTCAAGGTGCATGAAAACGCACAATTGGAAGGTGCATTGACATGTTTTCATCCGCTGTTTGGCCATAATTAGGTTTTGAATCATCTGCTTTCAGGGATTTGCAGTCTCCGATGGAATTGTAGGCTGGGATGTTTGACTGCCTTCTTGCGAGTCTGCTGAGCATTGCTTTGAAAGCAACATTCAGCAGACTCGCAAGAAGGCATTATCAATGATAGTGTACTTTTTCATCTGGCATGAAAATGTATGCACCACGGGAACCAGGTTTCCACTAGAGTGTTCTGTCTCTCTGACGTCAATGATACTGAAGTTGGTAGCTAAAGTCGCTTGTTGAGAGCAGGTGCCACCCAAACGGGGATGGATCCGTTGGCCTGCATTTATTTCTACAAATGGGGTGAGGCAGGCGCCCACCCGCTGGATGGAAGCCACATCCACTAGAGGCACATCCGTTATCCTGAACGTTGCGCTATCAATTGTGATCTTTGTTTCGGCATAGCAAGCTCACTTCAAAGCGACCCGTCATGCATGGATATCTGTTGAACCCCAGTATGATATCGACTGCCCGAGATTGGCGCCCATGTCGGGCAGCCTGTTCATTCGTTCTGGTGCTGGCTTGAGACCCATATTCCCCAGCACATGATGTTTACCTCAGCCAATGCTTTATCCTCGGCCGCGCTGGATTGCAGGTGATCATGATACCAATTGCTCGATTTCTGGTGCTGATTGAATTTGCCAGTGAAGGCTGATATTTAGTTTTGGGAATATTCTTGTAATCACTTATTCAGCATGCCAGATCAGCAAAGGATCATACCCACCGACTTAACGGAGTAGCCATGATGTCTGGTGGTTGAACGCATTCTTGCAGAGTTGCCATGATCCAATGGTTGCAATTCGTATCTGTCCCAGCCCCACCTAGATTTCCGATTGCGACGTGGCGAAGTTTGTCGCTTGGGTCGATGGTTGAGATGCATAATCGGAGTGGGTCATTTGTAATTTGTTAAAAGGATGTTCGTGTGTTTGCTTTGTATCAATGTCATAACAGTGAAGAACATCGAATGAATATACAGACGACTGATTTACCGTATACCAAGTATGATGTGTATCATCTTGCACCAAAGTTAGAATCCGGCACTGCGCCATGGGGTAAGTTGCAGCGTCCAACGAAGTGCGTAGCTTTTCGCACCACCCGGGTGCGTGCAGTAGCAGCAGGCTACGGCTCTGCAGACATCCCATGGCGCAACAACCACACCCAAATTCCACAGGTTCGCTCTTGTTCTTCTCCGTCTCTCCACTCCTTTGCTCCATGAATGAGCGCTCGAACAATCGTCGTTGGTATTCTTGCTCCGACATAGCTCTTGTAAATGGAATCGTTTTCATAGATTATGGTAGGTGTTGGTAATCATGTAAAGCGAGAGGAATCCGTTGCGTCACCACTACGACATTGCAGCCGCTGCCTGTTCAATCGGTAAGGGAAGTGCATACATACACTTCTTATGCATTTTTCAGGTCCTGTTCAGATTTCCATTTTTGGGACAGCGTGGAAATAGTTGGTCTTTCCGATGTTCGTGCTCACGAGCCATTCCAACCTCTGGCGGCAACGCTATTTGGAGACACGTAATTGTTTTCAAAAAAATAGCATTTCGTCTTTATTTTTAGTGCTCGGATCCTGAGAGTCTGACAATAAGCGCTCCATTCCTTTGTCTCCAGTACGGCATGGACTATCTATGATGGACGTGCATAAAGGCGCGCGGATCCGCAAAGCATGATTGATAGACACCCTTGGCAGCCCATGCATGTTTGTACGAACTTGTACAGTGCCATCTTCAACAATCATGGGTATCGACGCGTATGCTCAATCTAGTGATGTGGTTGTACCCCTGTGTGACATGCTGTCTGTTCCATGGCATTTTCTGGGCCCGACAACGCAGCGTCCCCCTCTTAATGGGTATGGCAGGTAGGTGTACCAGCTTCAAACCTATTCTGCGAATCTTGTACTAGGAGACGCCATACTAACTTGCTGGCCTGACTGCCATCCAATACGATTGTTTCATCGAACAGTGTACCCACCTGGTAAATAATGAGGTGACCACAGTGATGATACTTGAGGCCAACAATCATTAAAATATTTTGTCATGTCAGTTGAACCCCGTAGATGTCGGTGGGGCTCGCCAGCCACAAATGCCATCCTTCCAGAATTGAAAAATGGGGTGGACACCGAGGCAGCCACTCCGTTGTCAGCTTGTACCTAGCTCAGCTCAGGACAGTGTCGCCTTGTGTGGCATGTGCGATTTCAAACACTATGGTGGAGCATGCCTTGCAGTGCTCTGTCGGTGCTTGGAATTCGATACAATACCCTACATTCGGGGGAGATACCTGCGGAATGTGAAGTGCGACGGCAGATTGGATCAGGCTGATAGTCCTACGCCAGAGGGGCAAAGAGTGTAGTGCGAGATAGTAGTTGCTCTTTCTTTCTCGGAGTGCGCCCAACATCGACAATGTCGATTCCAGTGAATCTTTTTTTTATCAGCCTATGGATGGAGGTATTGCATGTTTGACACTCAACCAGGCCGGAGAACAGACAACAGACAACAGACAACCCTAAACACGGAGCTTTCACCTCCTCCCTACCTGTACCACACAAAGCACTTGCAATCTCTTGTTTCGATGAAGCGACTTGTCATTCCGCTGGCGCGGCCCTTCACAGGCTTGGCACGTGCCCATCAACCTGGTGTGCATGACGATGTTCATGTGCAACTTCCATCGCGCCATTCTGCCCGTGGTGGCGCTGCCCGTGGCGACGCAGCTGGGTCTAGACATGACAGGCCTGGGCATGATGTCCTCCGCCTACCTATGGGGCTACCTAAGCCTGCAACTGCCAGCGGGTCACCTAGCAGACAAGTATGGCGGCCTGCCCGTGCTGCTGGTGGGGCTCTTCCTCTGGTACGACGATGGCCTATGAACAATATGCCTTAAGCCTAGGGAAAGGACTGGAGAGGAAGGGTTGCCGGGGGGGGAACAGGCGAACCGTGGTGATTTTGGTGGTAGTACACGATGTTTCAATAGTGACTTGCAAAAGGAGTGCATGCAGCAAGCTTCCATGCGAACAGAAAATGAAAACGCGATACTCAATCCAAACAAATTGAGTCATCTTTTGTGAAGGGCTAGATTTGCGCCGCCACGATGCAGAGGATTTTCGGGGGAAGCGGTTCTCAGTTGTGGTATTCTTTGTATAGATGTACCATGTGTACGAGCATTGTCAGTTGACTTGAATGTGAGCCTAGCGATGTTCTGGGGTTGCATGTTTTCTCCTTTGTATATGAGGTTAACGTTGCAAATGCTGCCATATCAGATAGAGGGTGCAGGCCAACGAGCACTGAGGCTTAAGCACATGAACAGTCCTAGGAGGTACATCTGCAAGCAGCGCGTGTGTACCTGGTCCCTTTCTGGGTATGTCTCAAACATCTTAGCGCCTAAACGTTGAACGCCCAAACTCCCTACCCCTTTCTTGTGCGCAGGTCCCTCGCCACCTTCATGGCTCCCTTCGCGTTGCAGGCAGATTTCCCACTAGCCATGTTCTTGACGACGCGCGTCATCATGGTGCGCTCGCGTGGTCGCATTCAACAGCCCCCCAGACCGTGGGAATAAGCATCGAGTTGGGCTTAGTCGCAGATTGGAAAGTTTTTTTTGATACTGTCGTTCATGCTGAGTCTGCGCGGGATGTTGTGAGCAAAAGCAAAAACAAAGATCAAGCATTGTAACTCCCAGATATTTTGGTGATTGTTTAGGTGATCAGTTTGAGCACGCGCTTTTCAAAGATGATCTGCTAGCCATGGAGGCCATGGATGTGTAGTAGGCAAGGTGACAACATACAGTGATGGCACTCGAAACCAATTTGTGAGCCAAGCCGATGCCCAACCACCTAGGCCACCCAACACGGTCAGCACAAAGGACTGTGATTGCAGGGCAATTTTTGAGACCTTTCCCTAATCACTCTTTTGCGAAGCATGTGAAAACTTCAGGTGTGTGCAGAGGATTTGTTATGAGAATGTGAATTTCAATCAAAAGTGCGATCCAACGTTCTGATTTCTATTCTTGACACAAAAGACTTTGAGCCTCCCTGAGGAAAGTAAGTCTATGCAGTCTACTCTGAGGCTGAAGCAGGAGGATGCGGCAGATGCCATGCACGATCCACCTGTTGCCACCTTTCGCTAACATTGCATTAGTCGCGTTGGTATCGCCTGGATGCAAGACCAAGGCATAAGTCTCTTAGCATGTTTGGAGAGAGACGTTAAAGATTCTCTGAGTCTATGTTGCGGCACATAGGAATCAGTTTAAAGTGCTGTTCATTGGTTTAAATGAGCTGGGGAAACCAGGGGGATTGAGGAGTTCCACAGCTTTGGACATTTCCCAGCTCATGTGTTTTGTAAATTTGATGCGCGCGCGGGTACCGTGTTGACCAGGCCAAGCTAAGGACATACACACTAGTCCAGCGTTCTCGGATGTCGCTCGCTTTCATTTTGAATGACCTTCCAAGGGGTTCCATACACAATTTCCATCCAGTCTGTGCAATGCGCATTTTATAAATACGTTTGGATCAGAGAAGCATGGCGCACTGGAACTCTTGTGTGTTCTTTGTGACTGTTGTTGTGCTGGTATATCTCAATGTGAATGTTTGATTCGTTAGTGAGAGAGTTTTCTTTCAATTAGTGGTGCTTTTATCACGTTCAATGTGGTTATTTCGACAGTGCTGTTCATTCATCATTAATTCTGGGACGTGCGCAAACAGGGCGCAGCCTCCGCGGCGGCGCTGCCAGCAGCCACCGCCTCCTTGACCGAGTGAGTGCCTTGTGCTCATGTTCAGCAGTACAACGGAATTGCAGAGACTCTTGGAATGTCAATGCAAGAGGGCAAGACATGCTTGATCGAGACCCCGGCTGAAGTATCTGAGGCGAGAAACAGATCAAAGACGCCTCGGTTGGTGGCGGAGACACAACGTTGCGAACCAATACAGTGTGATATTATATGCACTACCACACATCGGTTTTATGACGATATACGCTTCAGGAACAGACATAAAGAACGACCAAAATCGTGAATGCTTGCACAAAGGTACCTCGATCGCGCTCGATGTCTTCCTATGTATGCTTAGTTTGGATCGCACTCCACACATTCAATCAGTGTTTTGCAGCGATATTGCATGAGAGGGAATTGAAAGCACGACATTTCCATATGAGTGTGGATATCCTGAATCTGCATCATGGAACTCTTGGCCACTACCCTTCTCTCGGGGCTCTAGCAGCCCGGGGTGGGTCACGTCGGTTGAACATGTGTTGATGTGCCTATTTTCAAAATGTTTTGCTTGATATCCAGCCAGAAGCTTGTCCTTTGTTATGGACAAGGAGGAAGTTATTGCAATTTGTGCCAATCCTCATATGCATTTCAGGAGAACATCAATTTAGGGCTTTTAGGGTTGACTTTTCAATCAGTTGAAAAGCCAACTGATTTTGACTTGGCTTTGAAGTAGGTGCTTTTCCAGGTTCATGCATCTCATCACCAAGAACAACGATGAAGTTGGTAAGGTATACCATCTTACCAACTTCATCGAGGTTCAAAACAGAAATCCTCATATGACATTGGAACGGTCTGGTGTGCCTTCGGCCACCATCAGTCCTCAACCTTGGAGGCTATTGTCCTTATCCCTGTGGGATTGCCCGCTTGGATGGTTAATCAGGAAGTTCGCAACCACTCCCTTACACCCGTCCCTTGTATCTCAAATCTGTATCACGACATCTCAGGATGAGAGCTGAGCGCACCCGCTGATCTTGGGCTTGGTTGTTGCCGCTGTTGTCTAAATGGTGTCTATCCTATTGACTTGGGGTCAGCCACCATGGCGTGACGCTTGTTCTGAGGAGGCCTGTGTTTTTGTCTGATGTGGAGTGTGTATTGTGTGTATAGTGAGTATGTGGAGTGAGAAAGACGCTCTCGGTGGTGACGTGGCGTGTGTGGGATATTCAGGCTGGTGCCGGAGAAGCAGCGGTCCAGAGCCACCACTTGCGTGTACTCCGCCTTCAACATGGGGAGCGTCATGGTGCGCCAGTGCCAGTGACTAGCTCTTTGTGTGAGTGTGTGTGTGTGTGTGTGTCTGTGTGTGTGTATGTGCGTGCGTGTGTGTGTGCAGTGCTCTTGTTGTGCATAAAGGTTTCGCCTTGCAAGAGTGAAGAGATTCAACGTCTTGATGTAGACGCATCACACTTTTGGGAGTTGGCCGATAAATCTTGGTGTCACTTTCGCAACCGATCCCTTGTCCAGCATGAGCGCTGCTGGCTGGCAAAGCCAAACCCTGCGATTGTGATACGCGAGCAGTCAATAGTAAGGGGAATGTGTATATTGCCATCAAGGGGGTAGGGGCCACCACTCGCGCGCGCTGCAGCAGCTAAATATTCGTCTTTATGGTGAACGTCGAACGGCCCAAGTCGGCCGATAGACGTCTGGCTACCACAAGGTAATGCACTGCACTGCAATTCCCTGGTTCCGCAGGGTCTTCTGCTGACGCCGGTGGCGGTGAACACGGGCGGCTACGGCTTGGCTTTCAAGGCTTTCGGAGCTGCAGGGATGATGATGTCGGTTCGTGCACCTTCAACCTCCCTGGCTATGAGTTGCGCCGAGATTCTGGTCTTAGTGAGGTGTAGGTTGCAACCAACGCAACGAGGCAGTGGGTTTGCAGTTGGGAATGTATTGAGTGCGCCTGACTGTTAAAACGAGAATTGCATGAAAATTGGAACGTGAATCTGTTGAAACAGGAAGTAAACCTCGCCGCTTGTGGAAGCAGACAATTGTACAAATCCGAATCTCCCCTGTGACCAGACTTGAATAGGGACGCATGCATGGAGAGATGGGATAGGTCAGGGCATTGGTATTTCGTGTGCGGCCGGTGCAGGTAGCGGCGCTGCACGTCTGCGACAGCCTGCGCCTCCATCCATGCACTTCCAACCCTACTAGTGGAGTGGCTGGCGAGGCGGAAGGGGTCGGGGCACTGGTCCCGGGCAGGGTTCTAGTTCCCCAAGTCGCAGGGCTCATTTGGGCGCACTCGTGCATCGGATTCGGATTCTTCATTCTGCAGGTTCCCGGCCACCCTCCCAACGTATCTGTGGTTTGTTTTGTAGGGTGCCTTTCTTGGACGTGCTCGAATCCCGCCAAAAGCATTTGTCTATGTGATTGTTGTTGTGGGGATCTGTGGTGGTCGGGGTGCTCCTGCATCGCGAAACATCGCCGGTCATCCCGGTACCAAACCTAGCAGGCAGACATTTCATCGGCTGAGGAAAGTAACGGAACCGTTGGTGGTAGTGAATATAGTTCAAGTGAGTTCTGGTTCCTCTCGACGCTGTGAATGTTCTGGTTCGAGGATGCTCTCAACTGCCGTCTCGCTTTCCGGTTTCTTTGTTGGATAGATAAATTGCTGCACTTCTTGAATTTTGTTTTTGTAGTATTCAATGTCTTGTGGCAATGCGTGTTCTATAGCAGCAGCCTGCTGTATATTCGCAAGGCTCTCGGAATGTTGCCGTACTTTCATTCGCTCCAAGATTGAATGTACAATTAAAGACTGCGCTTTAGAGGATGCAATCGAGTGCTGAGGTGTATTTTGCTGCTTCGCTTGATCAATCCAGGGGC
>NHOP01001488.1:0-10739 GCA_018697155.1 Pyramimonas parkeae | reverse complement strand
CCGGTCGCAAAAGAGGATCTGAGCTTGGACTGAAATCACGGTTGAGCAAGCTGATGGAACAGCCCCAAATTTTTGTGCAAGCCTTTCTCATGCCCATGGTCACACATACCCATAATATGTAGGAACTGTACATTGTGTGGGGATTATTTCATGATCTGCAAGGCGTTAGACTATTGTTTTCAACACCAATGTGCGATTCTCTGGCGCCATGCATGTACAGGTCTAGGCCTTCGCGAATGGCATACTTGCATTTCTGGTGAACCACCCGTAAATTTAGTTGACTTCGGCCATGGTTTGATGGTTCGTTGAATACCACTTCCATAGTTAACATTTGGGTTTGCTGTTGTATCTGCCAACTTGGGGTGCATGTTTGTGGTTGGGCTTCTGTCTGTGCATGTGGCTGATGGTGATTCCTTGTTTGGGTTTTTCATTTATCTAAAAGCACTATTTTTTGTTCAAATTGTTTTTAGAGTCTTGCTGCTTGACTTTGTATCATAGAGTTGTCTGTTATTTTGGTGTAAATCAATTGTTGCACTTTTATGTTGTCTTGTTCTCATGTGTTGCTGCCGGTTCCTCATCGGTGTGCACCCTGCCTGCAGTGAAGAAGATTCTCAAGGCGGCGTGCGACCAATCAGGAGCCAGCCTCGTGACCGCGGACGTGCACTTCCCTTTGGTGGACGGCTGCAGCAGCATCCTGGACCTGGTGCGGTATCTGCATGAACCACTCGCACATATCCTCTCATCGTGTTGAATCAGCACAGTTTCCATCGGCGTCGCTAGTGCCTGCGGCCACACAAGCTCCACGCTACCAGCTCTTGGCAGCAGAGTTCGCAGCAGCGGAGCATGTTTGCGCTTGTGTGTGTGTGTGTGTGTGTGTGTGTGCGTGTGAGTGTACTGTTGTTATTCGTTTACATGGCCCTGGAGTAATTCGTCCCAAGCCGCCGAATCGTAGATGTATTCTCGCACCAAAACAGCGCTCGACGCTTTGCTTTTGCGAACTGTTCCCATATCGCCGTTGCTCTTTGGATTTGGATTTCTGTGTTTGCAATCGTTGATAAGGCCGTCTCGGTTTCAATCAAGACTCTGCCGGAGGTGATGGCTTCAATGGGTCGCATCACGAGGAAACAGTGATCATTGCGGTGGTCGCTTTTGGACTCCACCGGCCACACATACTTAATCATGCTGTAGCTCGCGCGCCAGTAATGCTCAAAATCCACAGCTGCTTGTCGGGGATGAAGAAATTTGGCAATAAGTCCCACTATATCGCCGAAGATTTCCTGCAGTGTACTTCAAGTGGGTGTGGTTGGGAACTGCTCAACGCAAGCACCATCTTTGTCGACAACTGAGCACTCTCTGTTGAGAAGAAAAGGGCTGCTTGTTTGTTTCCCTGCAATTAGTTTGACGATACGTCTCAATACTCCCTACTCGACAACGCTTTGCAGGTAGCAGACACCCTGCCTGCCAGGGCAAAGCTAGCGGTTTTCGACGCGGTGACTAGCAACACCGCTGTGGTGCTTCCAATACAACACCTGGTCAGACTGTGCCACAGCAGGTGCGTGCAACAAACCTTTGGTTCAGGATGGTGAGTTTGCCGTCTTTTTCATGGAAGTGTGCCTCATGATCTGATTGAGATCGGATGTGAGGAAAGAGAGTATCGTGTTCAAAAAACATGAGGTGTATAGCACTACAGAGATGACCAGAGCAGTGCCCTTGTTTGATTGCACCATACGCAGACAAAGCAACTATCAATCATCACATGTACGATTTTGTTTTCACATTTGTTGTCGATGTATTGAACATTGCTGCAAAGCTTCTTTTTTGTGCAATCCTTAACATGCATTGATTGTAGTTATTGGGGATGAATGCGCCAGAAATCATCTCACCATTACGATGTTCGGGTATGTTTTCAAGAAAATTCAAGACGTACAGGCGATTCCTGCTGAATGGCATTCAACATCCCATTTGACCCCACTGCCCTTCTTGGAAGCAATCTTACCATCCATGTTCCCATCAGGATCTCCAGAGCTAAGATATAGTTATCGCATTTTATCCCCTAGGATGCTGCATGATTGTCGGGATCAATTAAGGAACACGGTTTGCCTTGTTATCTGCAGTCTGCGGGTACATTGAACTCATCCCTCTGAAGTCATTAGCCTTGGTGACAGTATGGGAGCGCATGTGTCTGGTGGGTGAATACTGCTTGCACACATGCTTCCCATAGATCGAACCACTCACCCGTCCACCAGACCATCTTGCCTATTCTTCATACGTTGTGGTTCGAGCAACTGGAACGTCTTTGAGGGGGTGGTGTGTGATGTGGCGATGTCCCTGCAGGGGAGTGCCCGTGCTCATCGACGGCGCGCATGCACTGGTACGAAATCCCTCTTGGGATCGAGTTTGCCTGCGCCATGTTCCCAGTTCGAGGCAACAGACTGAACCAAGCTGTATCTTGATTTTTTTCTAGAATTGTGTCTGTTGTTTTCCATTGGTCACCGGAACAAAAGACTTTCTTGTTCATTGAATTATCAGTACAGATGATGTTTGGTAACTGGTTTGAATGACAAGTACCTCTGGGAAGAGAGTTCTTGATTTTTTTTGCAGTATATGTTGAGGACAGTTGTGCATGACGAGTGGATCTTGGCGAGGTGATCATGTTTCATGCTGCAGCTCTAGAACCGTCCAACAGAGCGCAAGTTTTATTGACAAAAAGCAAATTGTGTCAGAATGGTGTATTGCAGTTGTCCTGGCCATTGAAAAGATCACACAAATTTTTGTAACAGGCCATCCAGAACAGACGATGATAGATCTTAAAACAGGTCCTGACATCCAACATCGAGGCTGTGACATTGCTAGAACAGAGTTATAGTTCGAAACTGACATTCTGTCATCCGGCGTACATGTGGTTAGCGACAAGTGTGCTCTATTTTGTTGCTCTTCTGCATCGGGCATGCTGAAACTTGCTTTGATTTTCATTGCTCGTTCCCACAATTCGATTTGATAGTCGTCCTAATGTTCTGACTCTCCCTCATGCAGGGCTCCATGCCCATAGACCTGACTGCGCTGGGAGCGGACTTCTTTGTGGGCAACTGCCACAAATGGTTCTGGTACGGCAGACCACAAGGACACACATGCAACCTGATCACCTCAGGACGTTCACTCAAGTCTGCCAGGTTCCGCAGGGGTGGTTCAGCCCTCGGCGATGAGGATGCAAGCCGCCATCACTCATCATGTATCATGGGCAGGACAATCATTGCCATACAATGTGGTCTGGGCACATGACCTTGATTTTTCTTCTGTCCATTGCACAATCAATCGAGCTGCCAGCAAGGAAGACGCTTGACTATTTTTCTCAGCAAAGCAAGGAAGACGCTTGACTATTTTTCTCAGCAAAGCAATGCACTTCTCACTCTTCCTGATCGTCTTGCCCCGAGAGAGTAACCAATCTGCAGCACATGAATAGGCGTTGGATGACTGTAATCGTATGCAAGCTCAATGTAACCTTTACCTTCTGGTGATGTGTTGTAACTCGGTTGTACTTCCACATCGGCATAGATTGTGCGACGCAGGTCTATATTCGCATTTACTGGGCTTGGTACTGGACTTGTAATGGGGGCTGGATGAAAGGAATGAGATACCATCTGTTGTGTGTGTGGCAGCAACCCCAAAGGGTGTGGTTTCCTATGGGCCAATCCCATGTACTTTGCTCAGTACGGAGGAGCTGTCAAGCCACTGGTCATATCTCATGGCAGCGGTGTGCTCCCTCCTCTTGCTGGCTTTACAGTCTGTCCGTACACAGCCATGCTTCAATTACAGCCATTCGAGCATACGAAACTGTACATGGTGCACATGTTGAATGTCATTTTGTTGTGCTTGTTGTTTGCACGTGATTACGCGCAAGAAAGTATTTTCATTTCATGCTTGTGCGCCGAATTTTGCCTGTATACAGAGTACACATTTGTTTTTGCTGAATCATGCAGTGAATCTGTGTTGAACACGCAGGATCGGGTTTCTTGAGCGATTTCATCTGGGATGGTATGGGATTTGCGTGCTTTGAATGTTGCAAGCGCGGATTGTATGTTTGTTGTGCCTCAAAGGGGAATCCTTTCCTCAACTTTCCCAAAGTACAACATGTTTGCTGATGTTGCTGATGTCATTCAACCTCAAAGAAATGGTCATGAGCGCACCATTTGTTCTACTATGCTTGGCAAGGATTCAGTCAGGGTTTGTGCGCCTGTCATCACATTGCTAAGGTTCAGAACATCCCATGTGCTAATGTTATTCAAGAATGAAGACGCAATTTAAATAGCATTGAACACTTGAATGCGTGCAACTTGGCAGGTTGCAGAGACTACAGTGCAATCTTGGCGCTAGAAGTAACCATGAACACGTGGTGCGCATGGTTTCTTGCCTTAGTCAATCCTGACTTGTTGCCAAAGTGTAGCTGCTGCACTGAAGCTAGTTTCCACAGTGCTTTGACTTTCTGAATGAACAAGCATATTGGAAATTGTGCAGGTTGCAGATAGGAGTGAAGCGTGTCGACAAATACATCAAATCAACCTTAGGAGCTGCTTGTGAGGTGCGAGGACAAAGCCTATCAATGAATCTACTTGTATGACTTCACGAAATAAGAGCCCATTTTGGACAAAGTGGATATGAGAAAAACACCAGTTGACTATTCTTGTTCATTATGGATATGATGTTGTTTAGCTTGTTTGATAGCTTTTACTAGCTGTTATTGAATGGCAACCACGTATGGTTGGTGCGATATCAGTGGAAGTCTAGATTTTCCACTTTTGATTGGAAAGCGGTCTTCATGACACAAGTCGCCTCAGCCGGATTCGCATGCATGTCTCACTGTCCCTGCTTTCACTTTACAATTGTGCTGCGCTGCAGTTGTTGACAGCCCAGTGGAAAACCTCCACATTAGTGCCGCTTTCGATGTGCGCAAACATGGCCTTGGTGGAACTTCCGAAGATGCCATGGTTGCACATGTCAGACGCAAATTCAGATGCAGCATGCACATTGCAGGTGATTTCTCTCTGTAACAAGATCGTTAATTGTGTTGCGATTAATGAGGTGAATTGCTTTCATCGCCTGATGATTCAACTGCTGTGATGACTCGTTTACGCACATCTGTATGTTTATTTCTGGAAAAGTATTCCAAGACATACTCTCCTCAGAACCCAGCATCCTGTTTGCATTTTCTGTGTTCGTCTAACTCTGACACTGTGCCTTTCGTGCGGTTCCAGAATATGCTATATGAGAAGCACATTGAATGTCCAGTAAAGTGTATTGACGGGGTGCTCTATGTCCGCATATCTGTTCATATCTACAATGACCTAGACGACTTTAAAACGTTGGGAGATGCAATAATGGACATCAAATTCCGTGACTCAGAGTGACACGCAACATGCAAGTATATGATGCTCGTGGACCCTATCAAGAAGTCCGTCAGGCCTATATGGTCCACACCTAGAGCGTATTCACTTTCACATGTTCCAGGGTTACCATTGTAAATGCTTTTGCAAGTGTTGTACCTATATGTTCTCCTGCATTCTGTTTACGCACAGGCATCACGTATACAGTGCGGAAACACCCACCACAGCAAACCCTGTGTCTGTATTTATTAAAACTGTAAGATTTCATCACCAACATAAACACGAACTAAGCACAGTACTTTTGAATCATGGATGATCTAACTGTGCGCTGCATATCAGAAGTTTTGCTTTCGCTGAGATACACCCACACTACCTTATGGTTCGCAGCAAATGTTGTTGTAGTGCATGTGCATTCATGCTTGAATACTTATTCAATGAATTGCGTGCTTAACACGATGGAAACTCTGACCATGTGTATGTGTGATCAGAAGAGGAAAACTTGCTGATTAACCCTCAACATCATATGAACAGTCTGTAATTTGTCTATTGCGTAGATGTTATCCACACAACGTGTCATTTTGTGTTAATCACATATGTGTGACGACAACAATAGTTTGTTTGTTTATGCGCTTAACCATTCATTTAATGAAAGTGCACACGTACTATGGATGACATCCTACAACATGTATACACAATCAAGCATCGTCATGTCGGTGCAATCAGTGAGCTGAATGTTTTGACCGTTGTCTTCAGCAGAACCCGTGGGGTCTAGACCATCACCAATCGAATGATATCCGTTCACTTCATTCGCCTCTCTACGTGTCAGGAGGTTGCAGAACCGTGCGTAGACTTGGATTTCTTCTCACCAGGTGCTTTTATGCGGAGGGTTGCCAACTGAATTGCGTAAGGCGGGTAATGCGGATGTATTGGATCCGAGTTTGCAGAATCCTGTTCGGGCGTGCTGCCGGACGTGCGCGCAACTTTCGCCCAGTGCCAATTTGTTTTGGTCGATTCTTGGCCTTCTGGAACTATGCTCTCAAAATCACTTCCTACAGGCGACACCTTGCTTTCAGCAGACTCGTTTGTGGATATGGAATCCTGACACTGTTCCAAAGGTCCATTCAACACAGCTGCTGCGCTGTTGATCAAGGCATCCAACTTTGGTTGCACAGCGCTGCCTCGTAGCTCGTGCTGGAATCACAACCAACAAACATAGCTCGAGCAACAAGAAAGTCTACATGAAGCTTCCTTAGGTGCGTTCAGCAGCACGGCATCATAGCAATTTACACATGGGAAGAAAGCTGCAAAGACCAAGCTGCAGTTCTCGTGGTTCCAAAAACGACAAAGCACATCATCATGATGCAGCGCGAACTCAAAGTTGACCCGGATATCAAAATTTCGAGATATGGCCTACGAAGGACATGCCCCTTTTTGAGAGATCTGCGCACCGTTGTGTCTATGAGGATGCTGTTGTACGCGGCCCGAAGCGAGTCTACCAATTCAAAATGGGCTTGCGTAGCGTGGAATGGAGTAAGTGGTAGAATCTGCCCATTAAGCTCGATTGTAGCCACTTGGGTGCGTTTGTAGTTTACCTGCAGATTGCAGGCAGATTCTTGAAGACCCTCAATTTGCGAGATCATGATGAAAATAAGCAACACAGTCAGCAATGAGAGGCTTACACATTTGAAGCCACTAAGCACCAACACATGTGAAAATGCACAGGTGACTTAAAATATCCATTTGGGCTTTTCGTTACTTAGTGTTGCACTTCATTGAGCAGACAACAATCCATGTGCATACATGGCAGTGAGAGCCTTGGCACAACCAATCAATACGATGAAAGGCTGCGCGACAAGCAAAATGACAAACCAGCAGCAAATTCACCTGAAGCTTCAGTCTAGGCTTGCCTGGAGCGATCGCTAGGAACAGTAGCGGCGCAAGAACGCCTCCCCCGGGCAATAGAGTTGTGCCGGAGGCCACGGTGTTTGCATCGGATTCTGCAGATGACTTGTTGAAAGTCAACAAGTTGAAGGCAGTAGCGTAGTGCACACCTGCATCCTTCGACATCTCCGCAGCGCATCTGCAAAAACTCAAACGCCTTTTACTTTCAACACCTGCGGTAGAGTGACAACAAGTAGGGTCTGCAAGCACAGGAATTTAACGGCAGCCTTCTGCATTTGGAATTCGGAACAGCCTTGGCGTTGCTTGCAGCAAATTGTCGACAGTGATCCACCGGGCTGAAAATGCACGCCGGACCAGGCGCACACGTTTGATTTGGCGAAGCTTGCAGCCTATTGTCACGTAGATCCCAGAAAAAAGTTAGTATCAGGTGTGACTTGGCATCCCAGACCTTGCGTGCATGTTTTCCTTTTCCATCCACAGTTTATGTTGATTTAGGTGAACATGGGGGCCCGTACCCAAGCATGCCGCGCCAATCTAATTTCAAAAGGCCGGTTTTGGAGAGGCATGACCAGGTGAGGTGCCCTGCAAAGCTCATTGCTCCCACCTGCATCCTCAGGAAAAACCGCAAACCTGAGCATAAGGTTGTTGAAACAGTATGAGAAAGCACGTAGAATTCAGCATACCAACATCGCAGTGTGCATCCATAATGTCAGTAGCTGAGGGTCAAGTGTCCAGAATCTTGAAACACCATGAGCATCCAGCAAACGCATGTTCCATGATGAATATTCATCTATGCAACCGATCACCGGACGACAACACCACATAGAGTTGGGGTTCATTCCCCAGAACGTGCAACATTTAGCGGACCACCAGGTACTTGAGCGTTACTACCGAAGAATTGACTTGCACAAGATGGAGATCATACAAAACTCATTCATGTGCAGAACACGATTTTTAGTCATGGTTTTGCATGTGCACACGCAAAAATCCCAGCGCACATATCCGCCTCACACTAAACCATCAATCTGTGCACCTATGCAAGTCTCGAATCTGAACAATGGCTGAACCCACCTCAATGGTTGCCGCTGAGTCAGAAGCCTCTCCAACCACAGCCGGCCACGGGTTGGGCAGCACCAGTTTGTACGGGCGCCCCTCCCCCATGGCAGCCAGCATCTTCGCTCCTGGAGGCAGGTCGTTGCGCAAGCCGATGGCAAACTCGGTAGCATTTGAGTTGGCGCCGCCATCCCCACAGCTGGCCTCCGACACGAACTCCACCAGCGCGTCCCGACTCTTCAGGACCTCAACCTTCTTGATGGCTACATTGGGTGAAGTTGGGGTGTACTCTGTGGTTCCAAGCTCAGGCTTGGCCGCGTTCTGTAACTTCTTGTCAGTCTCGGCGGATTCAAGTGATCCATTGAGGGCGTGTTCAATCAGCTGCGCACCAGGCGTAAATGAGTGTAGGACGAGGAAACAAACACAAAAATGGGATTGACCTCGGGGATCCATGAAGGTTAACCAAAGAGTCATGCCAGAATTGAGACCCCATGGACATAGCGTTGCTATAAGTCAGAGCGTAAGTATACCATGTCGGATGGCCTAGTTGGTAAGGGCGGCGGCTCCTACATGACTGGTCCCGGGTCGAGTCCTGACATCGGCAGGTACTGCCTTGGCCGATAATTTCAGACGATCAACGGCCATGCTGGACAGTGGGTCATCTTCGATTAGCGAGTGATCATACCAACCGCCCAAACAACCACCATGAAAACTGGTGGTGCTACAGTTTTGTCGCCATCACCATTTCAGTCGCTGAGTACACAGCGGAACTTCACCTATACCACCCCAAATCTCTGGCATCAGAACGAAGACAGCAAAAAATACAACAAGAATTCTAATGCCGCGCTTGTAAGCGAGAAAAGCACGCTTGCCTTCTGTGTGTTGTGTTGATATGTAAGGACAAGGGTGAGTTACTGTGTACACTTATAACTTGTTCAAACACTTGAATGAATAGAGACAAGGATCATGCAATAAGCGTGCTGACCTGCGGAATCTCTGTTCCCTAATTGTATCTGCATGAATTCGCACAGCTCTACATCAGGCACAACCAATAATTACTCGCCTAACTTCAAACATGCAACTCGGTAGGTCCGATCGCAATCACACTTGGTGGTATGGCATATCTTCCTTCTCCAACGTTCCTCCATTTCCACAAGACTTGAAGCACAAAGTAGCGGAACGTTGGCCATGGTTCAACGTTGTATCGAACACGCGAAAACGCTTTTAAGGGAGGTCTAGTTCTAAATGAAAGAATAGCCGCCAAGATTTGTGCAAAAAAGTTTGCTGCGGTGCGCTTGCAATGGACCCGGTTTCATGGTGGACACTGCACATACGTTTTGTGCCAAACATTAACGCGGCGGCGTTTGAAGCTTGTAAGAGCTCAATCCCCACCTAATGAATCGCCAAGAGTAGAGTTGGTTCGCATGTAAGGTGATTCGACCACAACTGATCCCGAACCCTTCTTGCTTTGATTTCTAAACCTGTTCATGGACGCATTCTTTGACTTGTAACAGAAACCGCGCTATTGCTACCTTTCTCCTCACATGCAACGGGACGCCATCGCACCACCGTTAAATGCTGCCTTGACACCTAGAAGACAATCGCTCACACAGACTTCCTGGTTCGCGTCGACTCAAAGCCGGCTTGTGGCTACAGAGTGAGCAACACTCACCTTCTTCAGCTGCTTGGCGTTTGACACCTTTGGAGGTAGTTTCGAGAGGTGGATCGTGTTTGCTGGGTCCATGCCTTGCTTCAACATGTCCGAATGTTTCTGCACCCACCCACCAGTCACAATGTTCCGACGACGTATTTAGTACTCGTCACGCTGCCAGTTGATTGAACAGCCCAGCTCTGCCATCTACAGATGCCATTACTTCCATACATTGGTCCGTCCATCTCCGCGCCGCAGATGGTAATAAATTGGCACAAACCTATCGAATGCCGACGCAACACCCCAGCAGCAGATCTCATGATCGAGTACTGCATGCAGAATCGAGAGGCTGCTCAAGGACTGTACAGTACATCCAGTCGCCAATACTGAACAGGATGTGCACGCTTAATTTCGTGGGCAACCCTATTTGAAGGGGGCAGGGGATGAGCTGATTCGCACCAAATGAACTCTGCGGCATCACCTAGCAAACATTACAATCTTTCGCCCAATTCAAATCAGGGAACTGTGTGTTGATCCCTAAGGCGGATTCTATTCTTGGCGACTGACATCGTAGGCACCCACAATTAAAGTCACATCTTGACATGGTGAAAACTCTCTATGAGTGGTGCAATTGACACACACATGCAGATATCTGAGCACCAATAGGTAAACACAAGAGGGTACAAAAAGTAAACGCATACCTGATACGAGCACCCAAGAGGATTTAGAGCTCACTCCCTAATGTAATTTCTGAG
>NHOP01001487.1:0-10745 GCA_018697155.1 Pyramimonas parkeae | reverse complement strand
ACACAAGTTCGCTTCGTTCCCTGTTTGATTGTAGTGTTTGTGCTTCCACAGTTGGTAGGGCGACGGCTTCCTACGCAGTTGGTCCCGAGTTAAAGCCCTGACATGGGTAGGTACTGCCTCCGGCGGTAATTTCAGATTATCAACGGTCATGCTGGCTGGTAGGTCATCTTCGATTAGAGAGTGATCATGCCGCGTAAACAACACCATGAATGAACTGGTGGTTCCAAAGTTCACTTTGCGCAATTGCCAGCAAAGTATGCAAAAGTGCACAATTGCCAGCAAAGTGTGTGCAAAGTTCACTTTGCAAATGTTCGGGCGGCTTGCACATTCACCAGCACGAGGTCTGGTGATTCAAAGATAAAAAAGCGCGATTGCGAACGGGCGGATGCATGCCGCAGGACTTCTACTCAAGGCATCTTACTCTTGGCGACGTTGGTTGCAGCCTCTCCCACCTGGCCTTGTGGGAGAGCCATGCCGTGTGCTCTGGTCCTCATGACGTGCTTGTTGTATTCGAAGACGACGCCAGGCCCGAGAAGGATGCAGTACCCCACATTCTGGAGCAGGTAAGCGGCCGCGGCGTTCAAACGCGGTTTTTGAAGTTCGAGCCGCCCAGACAGACATGCTTGCGGACGGATGAATGATTTGTGAGTATGCTTCCATATTATTCGAAGCACACACACCGGACCGGTTTGGGCGACGATGAAACACCGCTTTTTGTAAAACGCTTTTTGTACAGGGATGGCCTGGCGCGAACGCGATGCTCTAGAAGCGAGCAGTCTGGTATGGGTATTACGACAGCACATTGATTTGTTTGAAAAGTTGTTGTTGTTGGTGGTGGTGGTGGTGGTGCAAAGGGATCTGCGATGATGCTTTCGGATATAGATAGGAATCTGGGATGCTGCGACTGGGTATCGAACGGGGCTGAGCAAGATGCGGGTGTTCTGGAAAAAAGGGCTGTTGGTACCCTAACACAAGATTCGATTCAGAGCACTTTCTGCAAGTAGAAACTAGCAGTGCGTCCTCTTGACTAGCTCGTTTGCGCAGTTGGTAGTCCTGTGTCCAAAGCCCGTGCTCCTATTCGCGTAATGACTAAGCCTCACGATACATCATGAATGGGCATTAATTCTCCATGATGGCAGCCTGATGGTGATCACTATGCCACCTTACATTTTGGCCGCCTTTCGATCGCACATAGCAATTAGTCACTTGTAAGGTGCTGATGACGAGCTCATTGTACAAGCACTTACTGTTTTGATATGTATGCTCACCGCTTCCGTGTCGTCAAATCAAAGATGGCCGCACATGGCTGCATTTGAATCTCGAATCACCAACAATTATTGTGATTGATCAGGCGATCGAATGTTCTCATGTGAGTTGTAGAAAACCTGCCAGCTGACATAGATTATGATGAGATGTAAGCTGAAGTCACCCAATTGTGCTAGGGCCCAAACGCAGAAAACTGAGAATCAAAGCGAGGTGCGAAGTAGGTGTATTTTTCATGCCCTGATTGAATCACGGCAACTTGATTCAATCATGTGCAAGCCCATCACAGCCATAGCCAACGGTGCAGGTTACCATGGGATGTCATTGTGCTACTTTCATTCGTGAAAACAGCACCATCCAACTGTCTTGAAACGAATACGTTGAAGCTGAAATAGTCCGCAAGACTCGCCAAAACTGCTCCTCAAGCGCGACTTGCGCGCACTTTTCCATGCACCTCAACTCAGCTGCTCCATGCATTTTGCTGTCATGGACATCCCACCGCCATCTCCCCTCGATATCTCCGTTGCTACGCATTCAAGCCTCCTTTCCTTGCAAATGAAACTAACCACGCCTTCATCCCTTTCTCCAATCACGCCCGCGTACGTTTTGCCGCAGGCGAACATCCTGGAGTCGCAGGGCTTGGAATGGGACATCATCTACGGCCACGGAGTGCTGTACGCCAACCCGGCCGCGGAGAAGGAGGCGCGCGTCCCTGGGAGTGACGTGGTGTTTGCCGGCCACCGTAAAGTGACAGACTTCTACCTCCTCTCGCGAAACGGGGCGCGCAAGCTTGCCAACAGCGGGTTCCGAAAGTGCGTGTTCCCGGTGGACGACTTCCTTCCCGCCGTACACGCGCGCTCCTCGCACCCCCGGAAAGATGTGGCCAAGCTAGCCTGCGTGAGGGCCTTGAGGGAGGGGCTTGGGGGAGGGCTGGCGGCGTTTGCGGTGAAAAGCGACGCCGTGCGGTGCAAGAGCGTCTGCAGAGCGGCGGGCAGCGCGAGCAAATCCACGGCTTGCTTGGTTGGGGACTTAGGGGCCGAGACAAACCCCTACCCGGACCAGGAACCGGACCACGTACCTGATGTTGGAAGGCACGAAATGACCTCGAGGTAGGTGCCTGATTGATGCATTCGGTTTCTGGTGTCAATTCTGGTGTGGGTTAATTCTTGTCTCGTGAGATGATGCGAGCGTCTTGCGTCATGCATGTGTACATGGCCTTGGGTGCCGACCGTCTCGGCGACATACGAGGAGTTTGTTTTTTATGGAGTTACATCGATGGGCAGGCTATTTCAATGTGGATGATGAGATAAGAATACATGAATTGCAACGTTTTGCTTGGAATATTTGACCTTTCGCTCGGACCTGACGGGGTTTGAAGGGTACGTTTTGTTGTGGCAGAATTTTGGAACATGACCGTTCCTCAATTGATGGGCAGCCATGTCAGGTGACTGGAACGCCTAGTTTTGTCTCAATACAAGGCAGACTTTGCATGCATATGCATGATATGTGGTTTGTGGATACATTGCACACTGTATGTGGTTGTGAGGTATTGATGCTGGCCATTGCGCACACAGTTGTGCTATATGTGGCAAACAACAAGCAAGTTTGTCGCGTGCATTGAAGGGGACCCAGAAATGCAACAATCTTGCATTTCTGGGTGTGTCATCACAGATGGTGCGTTGATGGTAGTGCCGTAAAGTTTTCGGCATACTTTCCTCTGGTAGTATGATGTTGCTGGATCCGTCATTGATGCTCAAGGTCATGAGTACATTGAGGAGGGCAGCGATCAAGAGATGGATTGTGTTCGCAGCACGGCATTTTCAAGAACTTTGTTCTGGGATAGTCATGTGTCTACCTTCACTTCCAGCAGTCACCACCTTTGGGATGCGAGCCAGAAATTATTGCTGATGTGAGTGGCAACACAAGCAAGATGCACCCAACGCATACAACCTCTCGCGTTGGGTATCAGCGATACATTGGTGACATGCTACAACAAGCAGGCTGGGCTTACCAATAGCAGTCCGGGTTGAAGCTGTAACAAGCGGATTGCGCTGTATAAACGACTGGGTTCAAGCTACCACGAGCCGATTGCGCTGTTCTATTGCAAGGCTCAGGAGGAAGATCAACCACCCTGACCAAGATCTTGACACCCACACCAAGGGGCTCTAGCAGACCCCAACCTGGGCCAGCTCCCCACAGGACATATATTGAAATAGTTGAAAGCAGTCTCGTTTATATTTGTCGTGATACAAATCCAGTTGAAATCTACGCTCGACGCTGTGACGTGTATCTTTTCGCTCGTGCATGAATTTTCATGTATGCCTTGAATTTTAAATTTTTACTCAGTTGACAATTGCATACAGATCATGTTCCAGTTCATGTACGAACGCTTGTATAGCACGAAGGGAACAGCTGTAGAGGAACCAGCTCAGATCTTATATTGCAGTGATTTTGTTGCATCAAAGCGGCCTCAAAGACCTGAAACTTTTATGCACTGAGTCTTTGTTGGAAGCTCAGAGTTTCAGACTCTATTCGCAGTCGAACTGCCGCTTTGTGTCATCATGGGTTGGCGCCAAAAATTTACATATCCAGAACCATAGTTCTCAATGCTACCCATTGATTTGCAGTGCGCTTCAAGTGTTTACAATACACTCATGAGCCTTAGGCAATAGATAGCATCAGCTACCGAGCCTCGGTGCTTGTAGAAGGGGTCAAATATGACACATCTAGTTCAAAGCTGGTCACTCCAGCAGATTGGAGCCAGATGAAGGACTCACCTGGCTCCAAAGATTGCAGATTGTGCCTTCCAGAAGTGATGTAGATGTTTACGCGCTTGCAGCTGAGACACATACAACAGCATGGTGACATGGCCGAGTGCCGCTCAAGTGTATTTCTGTGAAGAGTCAAATGATCTGCCTTGCTTTAAAGTACAAGCACAGCAAGTATAAAGGCTGAGGCATGCAGCACGAGCGGAAACAAGCCTATAGCAGTGATTCAGCTCCAGTTTTTGTATAGATTTGCGATGCTTTCAGGGTGCGGGAGCAAAAGAGAGCGGGACCATTGATCAACTTAGGATAGTTAGCTAGGATGAAAACGCAATTTTGAATCTGCTTGCGCCAATGCTTTTACGCGCACACGTTGTACTTGTGTATGTGCGTGGGTTGCGTCATGTTGTCAATAGGTAGGTGATGCCGTTTCAAACTCCTTCCAAGTGTCTTCGATGTTTGTTTTCATGTTTGCAAAAAGTCAGTCCAAGGCTTGCTATCCCCTCATGTTTGAGAAAGATACATGCACACATGATGAATATCTGAATGTTCACCAATTCTGAAGGTTGAACAAAGCTCTGATGCAGAAAGATGATAAGGATTTCATGAATGGGTGGCAGTTCTATAGGAGACAATAATCACCTGGAGCAAAGACACCAGGAGTGTAAGTCGCTAGCATTTACGCAAGTGGTAACTTGCCTTGCCAAGTCCATGTGCGCCAGCAGCAGCTCATATGCGACGACACTGCCCACAGCTGCCTTGTTGGAGATTCACATTGTTGCTGAATCCGCATGGTAAGTGTGGGTCCGTGTTTCGACAGATTTTTTGTGTTTGCTTAAGTTGCAGTACACGATGCGGCTCGGTAGTGTGTAAAAACGAGTCTTGCAAATTCAGAATCTTCAAGCTTGTACACAATAGAGTAGGACTGCTGGTCGGTGCTATTATTGGCATGGTCTGGTTCATCCATTTTTGCTTTTTCGATGGGCCAGCCATGTATTGTCCAAAGCCAGATGACATTTCGAAGCAGCACGCCTGATATGCTCATTCCTAAGTGGATGATTCGTCCAATTGATATATTTGTAGCCACATGACCCTAATCCAGAGGGAGCGGAGCCATTTTCCAGCAGTTGCGCGCAACATCCTCCCGATGCACTAGGTAGCCTTCGATATCCATGCACCAGGTCACAAAACACAAAGCTGAGGTTCCAAGGAAGACATCCCCATAGCATCGCTATGGTATTGGTATAGGTTGTTGAGCTGAGCAAATCCACGCGAAACAACCATAATGTATGTTTCGTATGCTGTCAAGTGCTGATGCGCAAGCTCTACTTGTTGATGTATCTCCAAACGTTTTTGCACGGATGCCTTCGATCAAGTTGGCTCGAAACCCTGGCGGATGTGAAACTTCATACAACTCTATCAAATCCAAACACAAATCGAAGCGATGAGCTCCTATGGTAACGTTCATCAAGATTCAATCACGTTTGTTGTGCTGCCGTGCTGTGCCCCGCCTTGTGTTTGCTTTGATGAATTTAGCTGTTAGTTTGTAGTCCAAATTTCGAAGGCAACATACGTACAGGATTGTCCAAAGGGCGGGGAGCATGTCAAATGAGTCGCTTGCTAAGAACTTATGGTACACAGGGGAATTTTCAGATAGACTACAACACAGATTGTGCGCTCATCTGTTGTGAGAAAATTTGTGTACAAATCACTCCACAAGCAACAAGAATATGTGCTGGAAGACATTGAAGCTCTCACATATTGCTTTCACCAATAACACTAGGGTGGTAGAACACCGTCTTACACAATAGGCACGCTACATTGAAATGCTCTTGGTTTACACTCATTGCAATGCAATTCTGTAACCTCTTTGTTCTGTTTTTTTTTTCTATCAGTACACATACATTCTAGGAAATTGGCTGCATGATATGTGTCCCAAGTATTCTAAACAAGACATGTGAGTAGAGACAACTGAGGGCCTGTGACATCGAATATTCAACAAAACGCAGGCTGCTAGAGTCGTTCAAGATCTTGTCAGCGTATGATGTGCTAATTGCCAATGAGCACTATACACTTAGCTCATTTGTGCCTAATTTGTCGAGCAAGCCAGAAATTCAATAGTATTCCTGCATGCAAATCTTCATAGATGTTGCAGTTAAAGGTGCCGGCAATGGCAAGTCAGGAAATGCACTATCGGTTGACGTGTTTTGCTTTCAATTATGTTGCGAGGACAGTATGTGGGATTGCAGAATGCGCAAACTAAATGTGAAGTCCCTTCTGATGAAATGTATAGTTTAACATCGCGAGATATATGAAATTGAATATCCACGCACAGAGACTCAAAACCCAACCTGTTTATCCTGTTTCGTGATAAGGTGAAGTCCTTTCGAGTGTTGCAGGCGTGACTTTTTTGAGCATGCAGGCCTTGAAGCACGAACGGCATGTCGGGGCGTTGGAGGTAGAGGCGGGCCGACAGGTGCTCTTACCCTCTGGGGTAATGGTTGGACTAGTCAACGATACCGAGAACAATTCCACGTTGTGATGGGGGATATCGACGCGCAGCCGTTCCCATCGCAGCATATTCGAGACCTCACACTTGCTCTGGCGGAAGAGCTCAAGTGTTTAGCCTCCATGCTGTTGGCTAGTATCGCTCCTGAAGCAGAGGCTGCGCGTGCTTTGGCCGAAACAGAGCATGGGGATCCATCAGTGATGGATGTTTTTTACTACTTCAACAAGCCAAGAAATGTGCGATCGAGTGATACGAGCACACCAGTGGAACTGCTGAATATGGGAGACCATGTAGACCCCGGACTGCTAACATTGAAATTGTCGTCGTTGACACCTGGGCTAGAAGTATTTAAAGACGACCAATGGCTGACTGTTGAGGGATGCACAACGAATGATGACCTTCGGCAACTGGTCGTTTTCGGAGCTGAACAACTAGCTGCACTTACAAATCATGCCATGGTGGCCACGCGACATCGCGTGGTGCGCGCCAAAGATGCAGCAAGACTGAGTCTGGTTTTTGAACTAAGGACGCACTCTGACTTCCTGTGATTCTGCCAGCATAGAAACCTCGAACCATAGTGTTGTTCTTTCCTGGTGGCATCCCCAGACACTCTGGCGATTGTGTGTGTAATGGAAATTCGATCATCTGTTCCGACCAATATGTGCGATCGGAGAGTGTTCAGACTAAGGAAGGAATGAAAGTGCAAAATTCAGGTGCAACCTGAAAAGATGCAAATTGTACGACAATTTAAATTCATGGTGCATCGAACGTGTACGAATCTGGTGACTTTTGCAATCTTTGCTGTTGATATCCTAACAGCAATTGCAATGTTCATTGAAGGTCTGGCATTTATGGTGGATGGACTCTGCGATCATAAAACAGCATCATGACGTGTTGGCTATGACACGTTGAAGCATTTCATTTTCCACGTCGGTCCATTTACTGACCCCATTGCAGACGAAAATATGACGTGCAACACAGCTGACAGCACTACCATTACTGTCACAAACGGCAGCGAAGTTTTGAGACTTTATTATGTTTTGAGTAAAAAGCATGTAGAAACATTGCAGGGAATTTATCGTGTGCCGCATCGACCTCATACTTTGGTTGAGGTATATGCTGGTTTACAAGTTCCACTACCCATCCTCGGGAATCTCCAAATCTTGATCCGTGTATCAATGGATGACGAATAGAGATTTGGTGTTTCAATATGCGAGTCGAAAAGATTATGGAAATTTGCATCATTATATATTGGAGATGAAGCAACATTTGATGATATACTTATTCCAATAACAGTCATAGGTACGTGTTCAGTGTCCGAAATTCCGTAACAGTTCTTCCATCTTCAGACTCGCAAAAAACAAAGAAAGTAAAACACGCAGAGTGAGTTTCGACAACATGACGACAACATGATAGGCATCCTATGTGCTGCATGAGTAAGTTTTTCGCGCCATGGACTTTCTCAGAATATTCTAAAAATCTAAGGCTATTGCTACAAGTAATACTGACTGACAGTTGTTAAAGTATGAATACTTGGTGGAGACAACTTCCATGGATGGATCGATTGAAGCCAACCGTTGCATTGATGGAATTGGCTCTATAAACGGCAATGCCATGACTTCGAAGTTGCATTACGAATCGAATGACGCTTTCCGATATCAAGGGATGGTAAGATTCTTGGATGAAATGCAGCTGGCCCGCGCATAGATCCATCATTATTCTCGGACTCAGGATGCGTTGAGGGCTCGATTGACCGCATGCTCTGGTAGTGTGTTCTGTTTGATTGATAACTTAATGGTTTGGCTGGCCCATGTCTTCTGCTGGAATTGCATATATTGCAAATATGGACGCCTGCAAGGACGGATTAGATCTCTAGAACTGTCCAACCTAGTTTGTACAGGCTGTCCTTACTTTGAATATTCATGGACAACAACTTGGTCACCAACAAATGATGAAAGCATATCTCAGATACCACATGATTCGAGACTTCGATGAAAAAGGCACCATGAAATTGAAGTACGTTAGCAAAAAAAGAGTGCTGTAGATATACTGACCGAGGCAGTATAAAAAGTGAAGCACAAGTACTTTACTGAGAAAGACAAAGAAAAGCTAATAGATTGAAGACATATAGCATAGCAATTGCTTTGCTATTAAGGTTGTGATAGTACTAGAAATGATATAGACACTTAGCCTGAGTTACATATGCACAGAATAGGAACACAAAACAGATCGATAACAGACCGTACAATCGCCAGTATAAACGGCGTAGAGACAGAGTATTCCACCCTTTTGAGTATGCGCCAGCACACTCTACCACCCATTCTGATATCACCACATACGACTTAGTAAAAAATCGGGTTGCGCCGTTGTTGAATTTGTAGTTGTCATATCCATCGGGTGGAGTGGTATTCCCGGATGGAGCCTGGATGATGACGTTATTGTATCTGATAAGGTGTCTTTGTGCAAACGGTGCATGGGACACACTTGCTCGCTTTATGGCATAAAAGGGGGAGGGGATGCTAAATAATTCTCACCCCATTTATGGCAACACTAAGAGCATCTGCAGGACCTCATCGGATGGCGGAATGATGCGTAATTATGTTCATCGACACTTCGATAAAGGATAATAAGGAGGTCATGCACGGCATTGTCTTTCCACCTTTACACATAGGTCCAAGGCATCTTGATGTTCCTTTCAGCGAAACATGTTTTTCCCTCTCCCTGCATGCCGATGATCGCTGCAGTGACAGTACCAAAAATCTTAACCTCAAAGTCTGACCATACTGTTCCACAAAATTCCCGACAAGCCAGGAATCTGCCCGATTCGAAGAAGTAGCGAGACGCGGAAGACGATGAAATGATACCCATAATGCAGAAGAAAGTGAATGGCTGCACAGCTTCCTGCATGTCATCAGGTGTGCTAGCAATCACTATGATGTTTGTTCATGTAATACAATGGTACAGGGGTAAACACTATCGACAAATACTAAGCGATATTGGTTGTACGAGACGTCCTGGAAATTCCAGAAACACATTATGACCCTGATTCGACTCCAGTAGCGTCCGATTCTTCGCTTATGCTTTTACTGTCGTTAACAGCTCGCTACAAAGTCTACTTTAAAGTATATCGAAGTAAATACAACATTCCTGATATCTCCATCGGAACATGAAGTGTGGATTCGCTTTCCCGTGAGATATGAACCCCCCTTAGGGCACTAATTTGCCAAACTACAGAAAAGCGTGCTGAAGTTCCTTAATCGAGTATTCCATTCAAACAATAGGCGGGATCACCACTTTGGATTTCAACACCCGTAAATTTGGGGGTGATGCAACGGTGGTGTACTTAGCTCAATTCTGCGCTTGCTATGAAAAGAAACATTTTCCTGCTGCCTTGAGTGTGCTGAAATATTTGAAAACTGTGAAGAATCGTAAGCTTGCATTCAGGGGTGGACATGATCTGGAGCGAAGTGCAGCTGGTTCTCATGCAGATCTTTCCATGTAATCGGACTCAGACTGAGCTAGAGGCTCGATCGATCGCAAATATACTCTGGTTATGTGCTCTGTTTTAATGGTGATTTTGTGGCCTGGTTTACCCACAAGCAACCTGTGGTTGCAATTTCGTTTACTGAAGCTGAATGAATTGCAAATTCAGACGCGTGCATGGACGGTTTGGGACTCTATCACTTCCTTAATGAGTTTTATAGACTGCCCTTCCATTGAATATTAATGTGGACAGCCAAGAAGTGATTTTCATGGCCAATAACTTGGTCACCAACAGAAGATCGAAGCATATTGATCTCAGATACCATATGATCCGAGACTACAACAATAAGAGTATTCTCAACTTGAAGTACATCAGCATAGAAGAAGATGTTGTACATATTATGATCAAGGTGGATAAATGAAACACAGGTACTTCATATAGAAGCCTCTACAAGACGAAGAAAGGCCAATCGAATAACGAGATACAACAGAACAAATAACTTTTGATATTAAAGGGTGTGCGATAGTATAATAAGCAGGGCACTTGCAGACCCGCCAGCGCTGTCGCGCTACATTGCGAGTGGGCTGGAGGGCTAAGTCGTTCAAACAGTGACGTGCACTGCCACTGGTCGACGCTATACTAAGCTGACCGACCAATAGCAATGCACAATAATACTTACACTTATCCAGTACAATGTATCGATATGTACTATCAATTGACATAT
>NHOP01001486.1:0-10754 GCA_018697155.1 Pyramimonas parkeae | reverse complement strand
AACAATGCACTATAATATTTACACTTATCCAATACGATGTCTAGATATGTACTATCAATTCACATATCCGCAGTGCTACATATCCTGAGTACTATAATTCCTAGATGCCATACGGAGTAATTGCTATCACATAGTACTCGGCTCTTTGGGACATTTCTAGTACTGTGACAAATTATGATATACACATTGCTTGAATTATCACAATGCTTTAGACTCATGATGATTGCACCTCATCTTAGTGAATGAATTGAGCGCATTCTTGTTGTGACACGTAACGACATTCATGAGTTCAAATGTTGGATTCTAATTTTGCGTTAAACACTTACAACATGCGTTTGTGGGAAAACATGTCGAGTGAACACATAGCAACAAGCCGGTAACGTAGCGAGCTCATATTTCGTAGTAAATAATAATGTTTTCATTTGTTGCATAATTTCATTTGCGTTTATCGAAGTGTGAACACTGATTTTCGTGTCCAAGAGCAAGGGAAGACATGCTCGATCACCACCTTAGAAAATCCTCGGAGATGCGTCAACAAGCAAAGCTCACACGCTAGCAACCAATTGTATGTGATACAGACTAGGAGTTTGTTTTCATATGGAATTTTTGGGATAAGCAATGTCTTGTTGGGGAGGATTACATACGTTCTCTCCTTGGTTCGCGCAATCTGGGCGTTGACACAATACACGGATTTCGAAGGCTACCTTGTGCAATGATAGAACTTAGCGCGCGATCCGGTTGACATGCGCCCCCGCCCTTGTGGTAAGGGTCATATTTATCCATGTTTACATCATTATCATCAACATGATTGAAATTCTTATTATTATCATCACTATTAACAATATCATTATCATCCCTATTATCATTACAAATACCACGGCTTGTATCATTATCGTCATCGCTAGTATCATAGATATTATTATCATTGCTATCATTGTATCATTCTGTATATTTTTTTCACATTTAAATGTGATCATCATGATGATTGTTGTATTTGCTATAACTATCACTATTATTACGATCGTCACAATCACTGAACATTTGTGATCATTCCCATCATAAATGTTCTTCTTGTTCGTATGATAATTTCCATTCTTATTGGATGACAATGACATACATAATAATGATAGTGAATAACATGATTTCAATAGTCATTGTTTTTCTTGTTGCTATTGGTACTAGCATGATCATTATCATCATTATTCGTAATTGATTTTCATTACAGTTGCCATTATTTTCAAAATTACGATGACCATCATCTTTCCTTATATCATGAACAACATTATTACCATCATAATCATCATCATCAATATAGTCTTTTTTGTTACTATAGCTATCATAATCACTACCATGATAAGAACGAATACCGTTAGTAATGATAATTATCGTAATCAACATCATTATCCATATTTGTATCATCAATTTTTTTGCTCTTTTTATCATTATTATTGTTATTCATTTGTCTCATTGCGGTTGCTGCTGTGATAAGTATCATCATTATAATTGTTATTGCAAATTTCAATTTCATTATGTTTACCATCGTTGTCATCATTAGGATTGCTCTTATTATTGCATTCAACACTAACACCATTAACGCTATCATTTTAATGATATGGCTATGGCTAAGATCACAGTTGTTGATACTATTATATCTGATTGTTTTCCCCAAATTCATTAACATTATTACGATTATTATTATCAATATCATCATCATTTTGAATGCTTTTGTTGTTGTTGGCGTTATCGGTATTATTATCAGCATCATTGCGATGAAATCAATGGATTTATTTCTCTTATCATCCAAAGTATATTGATATTATTGTTTTCTTTATCATTACCATTCTTAATACTAGGACTGTGTTTGCTATAATTGTCCTTTGACACTATTATTAGTACTAGCATTACCACCAATGCCTCAGACCCGCGTGGATTTCCCTGGCGGACGAAGAGTTCTGACCCCCGAACTCTTGTTCGAGTGTGGTGAAAGCGTGAGGACCCAAGTGTGTGCAGGTGGTATTTCTTGAGTATTGTGTAAAGAATGCTCTCATCTCCCTTGCCCTTGAATTGAAAGGTTGACTGCAAAATGTCTCGGCTTCAGAGTCAGCTAGCAAGCAAGGGGAAGTATGAGGACGACGAGACGGGAACGGCATACTGGGCCAAAGACCTGGAGGTGGAGAAGGAGTTTGAGGAAGCAATGAAAAGGGTATCGGACCGCTTGCACGAGCTGTCGGTACGTTTCCCTTTCGCGCTAGATGCTTTTCACATGCATTCTCAGTCTTCGAAAGTTGCAATTCGTCGATGACAATTAGACCGAAGAAGAAGTGTCTGCTGATAGTCCTTTTGACTTGCTGACCTGTTTATGTCATGTTAGAAACGTGGAATCATTACTGGGGTTGAAATGGTTTTTCCTTTGTGACAATCACATATGCTGGGCTGTTGATCCAAGGCCAAATCGTATTCCCAGAGATACAACCACCTTGATTTAGTGTTTGCTTTTGGAAGGCAGAATAACCACGAACAAACGATTTCCAGGGTAAATTGGAAGAAAAACATCTCTCGGTGATTTGCAGCATTCATACTGACAATGATACGTGTAGAATTTCTTCTGCATGGATGATACTTCTTGAAGCATCAACAAGCACAACCTACATCTGTTCACGCCGTACTACTTGTTGGACTGGGACGTTGCAGGCAGATTGCTCGTTGCAGCTTAGCGGCCCCCCCCCACCTATATGGCCCGAAGTCTGTGTTCTTGCACCATCCATTCCCACGCCTGCCGGCTTGGAAGGTGTGCGCTATTCACTTTGAGGTACAATCGAGACGAATTCCTGTCTACGTTTCTGGAGTATTGGCAGATATGGCAGTATACTCAAAAGGAACCGACCATGCATTGCTCACGCAAATGTTTATCTACTGAAGGCGGCACCCGCTCTATTGCATTTCGCGCCTACTGCGTATCTAGTGACTATCTAGCAACACAATTCGCACAGCAGATGCGTAAACTGTACCTGAAACACGATGTGTGGCTTTGTTTATCCACGTGCTTGCTTCAAGCGTCGGAGGCGCCACACTTCTTTTGCGCGCACAAATGGTTGTTCCTCATACCCCAACCCCCCCCAAAGACACACGCATCACATCCATTCCTAGTCCAACGATTTCCATTGAACTCGCTGGCGCTTTGATCATGTATCAAACCCATCTGTTCCATTGCTCGACACTGTGCGTGCGCATTTGTTGCGTTTGGATATTGGGCAGAATGCCGGGGTTTCTGCTTCAAAGCGCTGGCACTCCAAGAATTATCGTCAGGGCTAGTACTGTACAGTGGCATGGCCTCAAAGTAATCGTACAAGCCTAAGCATCAATGTTTAGTGCAAAGCAGAGAAGAAAGCACTCGCATGGTGTTGACCCATACCGCACGAGCTTCCTAAGTTGTGAAGTCCTATGCATGCAGAAGATGACACCGCCCTGGTGCGTTCTGACTGAGGCAGCTGTGCGAACACGCGTGGAGAAAATCAGTATCCAAACGAGAATCCAGCGCCAAGGTCTTTCTGCCACGGCAGAACCAAGCCACTCTGGCTGCGGCCAACCACAAGGGCGCATCAGACGTGACTCTTGCTCCCCCATGCCACTGATCGCTTTATGCACACGACAGGCGCCGTCTGAAGCTTGGACATCGCACTTGTGCATGATCCATGCACTGTACCCGGCTGCGTGTGTTCGTTTCGAGTTGTTTGCTTTTGTTCCGAAGGGTTGGAGATCGGAGGGTCCGAGGGTCGGGTGTTGCGTCGCTCGCAGAGGCGCTGCTCGTGCCGCCAGCCAGCATCCCCATGAGAGCAACGAACGCTGGAGGTGCGTGGACACTGGTGCCAGCAAATCATAATACGCATCCGGCTTTTGTGCGGATGATGATGCAGCAACTGCAAGGACACACTGTCAGCATGTTGACACGTAGGTCCGTGCCATCGGTAGAGCAAGCGCATACATTGAGAGTCCGGTGCAAGCAGGCGCCTTGCCTTTGTTGCTCTGACCACTGTGCAATCAAGTCACCATGTACCCTCGAACGGATCTCAGGTGCTACCTGAAGCTGCATTTTTTGAAACACGAGCAGCGCGCAACACAATGCCGCATGCCATCTTTTGCAACGGAACAACCCAAGCACACGCTTGAAGCTGCTGGGGGGCTGGGGGCTGGGATGCCAGCAATTGCAGAGAGCGAAGGAGCGGCCACTCCCGCCCCGCCGGCCGTGATTGGCCGCACTCGATTCTTCGCCCGAGTGCGCATCCCGAGACCCACCCGTAGGTGTGACGTGTTGGAGATTCGCCCTGTTCAGCATACATTTGGATCCCTTTCTGCCCCCTTTAACAGCTGCCCTCCCACAAAATTATTGCAGCGTTGCTTTCCGTCGACTCCTCAGAGTAAGGACCCGGCTGAGTCAAGCGCTTGTCATCATTCCACCCATCCTGTGGAGCACGCGTTCGCGATGGCTATCGTTGATTTGGTGTGAACTGGAGGGAACGCCAGGCTGGATAGGCGTTGGGCATCCACTGATGAGGTAGCGTGCGCGCAGACCCCTGCATGACGACGGCTCAACACAATGCATGCGCTGAGACGCTGCATAAGTGCTTGTCCTAGTGTGGCATGGAGCCGGGGTGGTGATTGAACAGAGCCCCAGCGCGGCGAGAGTCTGCTTCGGCTGGATTCTTGTCACCAGACCAAACCGATGGGCCGTGCGTACCCGCAGGTAGCGCCAAGCCAGTCGTCCGGGTGCATAATCCTGCGCTGAGCTGGTTGGTCCTCCGCCAGGACTGAGCACACTGCGCTGCCTGGGGAGCACCGGCTGCACGTGCAGATCCGCTCTGCCCTGTTGGCTGCGCGCCGCGACGTGGAAACCTTGCTGATGGAGGTGCACCCCCAGGGCCAGGTTGATGAGGACCTTGGAAAGCGTTACTTGCCGCCGCAGTGCAGTCGTCGGCTGGAGCAGGCGTTTGAGGCGGGAGCCAGCGCGCTGGCCGGGGAGGTGTTTGGAGCATTCATGTACGCCGCGTCCAAGCACACCGCCGCCGCCCAGCTGGTGAGACCCGGACGGAGATGTTCGTGGTCCGTGCATGCGTATCCTCTTGTAGGACTCTGCTTCCTTCTGGCTTGAACTGCCCCCGCGTGGAGTTGAAGCGCACGTCTGCAACCCTGTGAGCTGGAAGTGTTGTAGTTCAGGGCACGAGCCAAGGGTTGGTGCAGAGCAATTCAGGGTTGGTGCAGAGCCAAGACCAGGCACCAAAGAGAAACCTTCCCGAGTTTTGACCATCTTGCTAATTGAAAGTTGAGTACTTTCAACCCGCCTCCTGAAGCCCCTGCTTTGCGAGAGGATAGCACCCAAAGCCCGGAGAGAGGTTACCTGATGCATACATCAACACTGATTATTTAGTTTGTGAGAACGGACAACAAGTTCGCTGCAAATAGCAATGGATAGGAAATATCATGACGGCTTTGCTGGTGTCATTTCCACAATTTGGATGTTTGAGGGTTAGCATCGACAGGGGGAAGCTCGTTTGAATCCTCCGATGCTAATCCTGGGCCAGCTCCGCTGTGAACTCGGCCCTGCTGAGCGCGTGGTTGACTGTTCCAAGAGAGGATGGGGGAGTGTGCCAGGCGGAGAAGTTCCAGACGTTGCTGAGCAAGGAGCAGTTTGAGCGCAAGGAGGAGCGCAAGGTGTTTGACAGGAAGCAGGCGGAGCTCAAGTCGGAGCTAGCGTCGGAGAAGGCGAAGAAGGACCACCACCAGCAGTGCCGTCGCATGCTGCTCATGGCTCACGACCGCATCGAAGGGCTCGAGGGGTTCAAACACAAAGTAAGTCCTCGGGGGAAACCAACTCCCGCACCAAACGCCACGCCCCACCCACGGGCGCGGCTGGGATGGTGAGGGAGGTTTTTTCTGTGTGAGCACGGGCCTGCCTACTCTGCATTTGCCCCAATAAATTGCAAACCCAGAAGATGGTTAACGCTGCCGCAAGAGTTTGCCGCTGGGGCACCTGATCTACGGCATGAGCGTCAAACATCCGGATTCCAGGACCAATGCAGCGAACAGGATTTCATGTCCTCCGAGACTTGCGCTCGTGTACCTGATGTATGGTCACCTTGTGCAATACTTGACTGCTGCCTCTGTGTCAAGGGACATGAGTGTGACCAGCTGGCCAGGAGGCTTGATTCTAAATCTGTGCAAGGTGACTTTTAGACCCCGTGTTTCAGATCAGTCATCCGTTTTCGACCCGAAAACAGAAGAAGCGAGGAGAATGTGTTTGGTCATCCCCTTGTGATAGCCTGCTGGTGTATACACGATATATTTTCAAGCTTTTGTTTTTGTTGCCTATTATCCTATTTGTGGGACTTCGCGCGGGGAGGATCAAGGTTTCCCAGGTGTCTGTCAGCCCGCCTTTGATGCCCCCTGCTCATGAACTCGAGTGCTGTCGGACCACAAACACAGCAGCCTTTTGTCCATCTGCCCATTGTAACCCCACGTAAATGCCTGCAAGATGTTGGACTCCAGTACAGGAATACTTCCCAACAACAACTCATGTGCGTATCATGAACCCAGCCAGATGCACCTCCCCATGTGTGCCAATATCGGTGTGCCTGCTGTGTTGCGTTTCCACGAATAAAGTTCGCCTGTTCACTAAACCACTAGGCCTGGCGTCGCTTTGCCCCAGCATGGTGTGGCATCTCGTTCAACTGGCTGTATATTCCTCATAAGGGATGTGCCGCCGTCCGCAAGCCTTCTGCAGAGGTGCACGCACTTGTCAACATCCGTCTCTGAGGCATTTAGTTAGGACGCGTATAGCCCACCGTCCAGCACGTGTCACGTGAGGCTTGTTGCCAACAATCCAGCATTTGTGGAAGCGCATCGAGACGTGCTGGTGGGAGGGTTGGGGCTGTGCCGCGCTGCTCAGTATGACCAACTGAAGGTGAGTTTCGACAAGAAAGTCGAGGAGATGAATGCCATGCAGAAGAAA
The DNA here is from genome assembly GCA_018697155.1 of Pyramimonas parkeae. Lineage (NCBI taxonomy): Eukaryota > Viridiplantae > Chlorophyta > Pyramimonadophyceae > Pyramimonadales > Pyramimonadaceae > Pyramimonas > Pyramimonas parkeae. Next base: position 3,751 of record NHOP01001486.1, on the reverse strand, counting down.
CTCACCAGCCAGTCACTAAGGTAGCCCGCCTGCCCACCTCCTCGTGCCCTGATGTGTCTGGACGCCGCATGCGTGTTGCGTAGTGGACATGCGCAACTTCTGAGTTGAGGGACCGAGTTTTCTTCGTTGGCAGGTCATTGTGCTCTTGCATATTGGGTCCTTGCGGGTCTCATCCAGAAGTAATAAAAAGGGTAAACCCCTGTGTCTTGACAAGGCCGTATGGTGTTCGTAATGACCGTGCCGAATGTGTATTGCCGCCGAGGCGGTTCGATAGTATGGAACGAGAGTACCCTTGCACAATTTGGTTATGTGTTTGTGACCCCAGCTCCCTGCATACACCGGCGCAGCCTCCACCAGACGACCACAGGGGCCGCAGTTGGTGTGTTGAAGAAGTGCTTTGCTGTTGGTGTCTCAATGGTGGGTTGTTGTGTTTGCGGGATGGGGTACAGTCAAACAAAGGTATTCATGGACGATATTAAAATCCTGCGCGAACAGCTGGCTCAGCTGCAGATTGAGCATGCAGCCCTCGAACAAGAATATCAGGTGTGTAATCTGTTTCGAGGGTTGTGTTGTTTTTGTTCTCAGGTGCTGTGTGACAAGCTTGGAAAATTCAGCGCTCAGATTCCCCGGAGCTCTCAACACGCAAACCTCTTTTTCCAGTACCGGCACACACTGTTCACGGAGCAACGGATGCCATCCTCTACTTTCCGAGGGTAAACTAGTCTAGCGCCTTTTTTTTGGACTCGGTGCTGTGTGCCCAACGCGGTGCACCTATCTTTAGGTCACCTCATCAAGTGGCAGAATATAGCACGTGGCTCGATCAACCAGCTTCCCACCCAGCCCAGTGAAGTTAAACCAGTGGGTTGAAGCTGTGTCTCCACCTCTGGATATGGACGCTGTGGTGTGGAAAGTTTACCCGCTCATCCCTCCTGTGGCCATTTGCGAGGCGCTGCTGGGGTGTGTTGTTTTGTTGGGAGATGCCAGGCGGAGCGGGCGGGCAGGCAGTCGGCGGAGGCCAAGGTAGCGAGCATGGAGACGGAGTTTGTCAGCATGCAGAACCGAGTGGCAACCATGAACAGAGCCATGGAGACGGCGGCGCTGGAGCTGGCGCGTGCGGTGCGAGTGGAAGCGGGCCCCAAAACTCTGGTAATCGTGTGGCAATTGGTTTTCAGAGTTGTTTGTTGCAGGCACTTCACCAGCAATGGGGCAAGTCTGTTGTGCCTGTGCCTTCATCATCTCCTGATTGCCTGTGTGTCCTGTTTTTGTCTGTACACGCTCAAGTGACGCCTGCACGCTCCCCCACATCCACCCAGGAGGCGGTGAGCGCCCCACATACCGGGATCGCTGCTCACAACGCCAGTCTTTGGATGAGTACACAAAGTGGTGTGGGAATTATCTCTGTGTGCTTTTGGTGTGGATGTGTTGGATGTACATTGTTTATTATTTTGGTGTCTTGTGTCGACGATGGCAGAGGGAGTTGAGCGAAGACCTCACTCGCAAGAACGCCCGCTTGGAGGAGGACTTTGCTGACCCGCAGGCTAGAATAGAAGAGCTGTCAGAGCAGCTGGCAAACGCCGCTAGCTCAGCATCCGCTGCGGAGTCCCTGGAGGTGCGACGTACTAGCGCCAATTGGCAATCTAGCGCGTCGGCCTGTGATTGGCTACTGCTTGCTGCCTCGATGGCGGCGCTGATCGCGAGCAGAGATTTGTCAGAGCTTCGCGCGCCCAAGTGGCTTGGACGCTGCATTCTGCTTGAAATTTTATTTGGAATCTGGCCTGTGTTGCTTTGGTGTCAACACATGTTCTGAGGAGTGTATGGCGAGTGCCACATACAGAGGGACCTCAAATTGTGGGTGGAAGAGGACGCCGTCAAGGAGGTGAACGGATGGTTGGAGGGACTCAAGAAAAAAGTAAGCAACATCAACCCTTCACGTGTGCAGGGACATGGCCCTTACCCAAAGGCCAGGAGCCATATGGATCGAGTACCTTGCAAAATTCTAGTGGTGCATGAGGTACTCTTCAAAGCTCGTCGATTCGGTGCAGATACACATGGCAGGATCCAAGGAGTGCTAATTTTGTCGTCCCATTGGAATGGTCTGCGATTTGGTGGACACAAGCGCATCGTGTGTTTCGTAGACTCTCGGGTGCCGTTGCGCAAGCTCATTATGTGCACGCACCTTGGAGGATTGTATGTGCGCAGATGTATATGATGACGCACAACATCTTAAAAAACATAAAATTGCGCTGAAAACAATTACAAATGTTGAGGTTCCATGTCAACACAAAGTAACGCTCGCTCTTATGGCGACGTACTGTGCACCACCCTGCTTTTGTTCACACCTGAAGTGACAACACGCGTCAGTGGGAACACACGCAGGATGGAGTGCACCACTTGCAAAATACAGGACCATTGTTTGTGATACATGGAAAGGTTGCAGTTTCATTTGTATTTGATTTGTGTACGTTTGTTGAAATTTGAATACTGATTTTTATATTTACGAAGCTGGGGCAGATATGTTTAGTTACAACGATGATCAAATTCGAGGAGCTGCACCAACAACAGAGCTTATCGGCTGGAGCTTATGCGAATCTATGATTTTTTTTTTCATAGATTCGCAGCCTGTCATGATAGTGATGAAAAGATACGTTCTCCTTGGACCATACAATTCGTGTGTTGATGCGATACACGGGAGTTGAACAGATTCGAGTGCACTGATAGAACTTAGCTGGATTCTGACATGCCTCCCATTCTATTGGGTAAGGATCATGTGCCCATGTATTCATGCATGCGCGTGGACGGATGGTTGACTGGGCTCAAGAGCCAGGGATGCACCTACGTCCCTACGTAGTAAGCCAATTGTTCATGAACAATGCAAACCTGGTGCATCCCGTCTTGGCCCGCCGACACCTGCTAGCACGCTGTCCGTCTGTGTTGCCACCGGTGGAGGACGCATCCAGGTTCCAAAGTCTCGCTTCTCTGCCGCAATAGAACAAGTCGCCCACAAAGGCTGCCTACATTCGAAGCTGGTGTTGAATTTGCAGGGAAGTATTTTCGGGCCGTGCAGTCTGGGCGTTGTCCGCAGCCTCCTTCTCTCCATGGCGCGCGGGTTGATGATGTTGGGGCATCAGTCGACGCTTACCTGATCACAGCTTCAGGGGAGCTGTTTGAGTTGCTGGTGTGTGGAGGGCACAGTGCCCATGCGGCAAGCGCGTCTGCCTCCACATCTTGCCTGTTTCATCGTCCCACACGCTCTGAACCCCATCAATAAACAGGCGTTGTTGACATGCACGGCTTGGAGAATCCTGCACGCAGGGTGGGTCGGAGGCGAACGACGAGTGGCACCACGGTAGCTTTGGGTTGGGGAAGATGCTGCTCTGGCTCTGGGGCCCCGAAGGCGGAGACAAGCGTGCACTGCGCGCGTGGCTCGAGCGTCAGATCCCGCCAGAGAGTTTGCCGCGGGTGCGTCGAGGCTGCCCACGAACAGGCAGCAAGTTCAAGGCTCGTCTGTGACTGAACGAGACGCTGCTGCCTTGACCCTAGAGGTGGCACGCACGGTGCGCTCACCTGGGTCGGTTGGGTGGGTTCCTGGTGCCGACACATGCAGTTCAACCGGCAAGCCTGGCTGGACGCGCAGCCTACACCGGAGCCTGAGCCCGCAGTGACACCGGCGGGCGCAGGTGCGTGCCGAATTTCGAGCACGACGACACCCGCAAGCGGCCCTGGGAACCGGGAGTGGCTCGTTGCGGAAGTA
>NHOP01001485.1:0-10756 GCA_018697155.1 Pyramimonas parkeae | reverse complement strand
CAATGATTCATATTATATACTACAGCTGTCTCTTATACACATCTAGATGTGTATAAGAGACAGATCGACCACTATTATGACCGAATGCCATGCTTCTAGCCTGTTTGTGTAATAAAAAGGCTGATGGTAGATGCTCACAAGGGGTGCGCTAGCACTGTATGAATCACATGCTCATTACAATTGCAAGCGTGCGTATTGCAGCGTAAATGGCTGGTTGAATGGTAGCAAGGAGAAGGTAAAGTGAGTAAACGCGTATATAGCTTGGGTCCGGTCCTTGTCCTCAAGCACTGCTGCAAAGCCAAGTAAAAGAGAACTATTAGCGAGGCTTGAGATGAGAAGTGTGTACGTGTGTATGCGTGTGAGGACGCTACGGTCACTGTCTAGTCTCTCATCTTCAGCGATTCATGTAGCAGATGTCTATTGCCAGTGATGAATCTCGTAAATCAAGGATGTGTGTGTACATATGCTAGTATCGATGGTATAATTCACGAGAAGTGGTAATTGTGGGTCTTGTGATACAGATGACCCTGTAACGCGAGTCCGATACAACGCGATTCCAATATAGGATCCGAGATGCGAGTCCCATATAGGATGGTCTCGTGAATGAGGATACTGACAATAATCGTAAGGATCCTTAATTACGCCTTAAGGGTAAAATCCAGCAAGCCACTGCCATCGAGAGTAACATGTAATATGTGTTACAGATTCAGAACTTTGCATGAGTTGGTGAAGTTTTTTATCAACCTACCTAGAATGCGAGTTCAAATTGATTGGTTCGACTTCGAAGTGCGAATCATCGAAACTCGTACCACAACATGTGGGACCATTTCGAGTGATAAACAAAGTTAGTTCTCATGCCTTTGAGTTGCATTTGCTTGTTCCTATGCGATTGTATCCCGTCATCCACATTCGATACTTCAGGAATCCAGAATTGACCAGCAATTTCCCGATGTTGTCATCGAGTACTAGAAAGCCCGGCTGTATTCATTGGATTTCAAGAGCATGAGGTTTAAGCCATGTTGGAAATTCGATTGCACACAAATGGACGCGGTTCGATAGTTGAAAATCTAGTTCATTGGCAGTGTCATCCATGTGAAGAAGATTCTATGGTACTACCAGCTTTTCTAATGCATTACAAGGATATGACTTGCTAGCTTGTTACTCGGAACCGTACAGTAAACGATATTCGAACGTTCTCGTTCATGTTCAGAGTAAAAAACACTCATCCCAAGAGGTTGTACACAAAACTTCCGAGTCAATTCAATCATTGGTGAAAAACACTCCGAGGAATTAATGGTGAAAGGCAGTACGAGGATACATCAGAGAGATATGGGGTGAATTCTGCTTGAGAGATAGGAGGGACTCAACCGAGCGTGCGAGAACACAATCATATTTTCTGGCGACTGCTTGAACACTTCAAGACAAGCATTTGACATACTCTTGAATATGGGACGTGCAATTATAAGAATGTCTGAGTGCGATGATGAAGATTCACCTTTTTCATCAATCCAACCGTTCCCATTTTGAAGATGTTCTCCAATGCCGACCAGCGATAGGAATGCCAGTTTTCCTTTCATAAGGGGCATCTTGATGCACGAAGGGGTGGTCGTTCAATTGCGGTCGCCCTCCGGGTCTCTGATTACTTCTTGCCCCCCTAAGGATCTTCCTTCAAACTCAATGACATGGGATCTCAAAATATTTTGTAGTTGTGTTGCATTTCATCGCATTCGGGGAAGAGAACATCTGGGTACGTTGACGTGTGGTTCCATAGCAGACAGCCCTCGGACCGGATGGCGAGCGACCCCTCGTCGACCGAATCTGACCGGTGGTGGAACGAGCCAAATGTGTGTAGAGTGAAATCGACAATGGACTACGAAAACCATCGACCGAAACTCCGGAGCTACTGGCCAAGAGCCCAGGAAACACGATCATCCTGGCGCCAATGATCGATCGGCATTCTGGTCGATCGTCATCTTCGGTGAGTGGATAATGCGCGCTCGTGCCATGCATCCCGTCGACCTATCATATGAAACTCTCGACCAATAAGGTACAAGTGGCGCGATCACAAAAGATTCCTGTCATGTGGGCAAGATCACATCATATCTTCGAAATTTTGCCCCTCTAGGGTTTATGGGGTGCAAATTCTTTTCCAAAAAAGGAAATTTGCCCTGGGGTGCCTCTGCTCATTTCATAAAACTTTTGAAGCACTACGTCTGTCCTCTCATCTCGAAGCAACCAACGAAGCTGGCCCACCTGTGCAACTGGAGGTGGCGACTGGGACCTTCACTTTGATATCAGAGCGCGTTGCGCAGTCAAATTGTGGCATGTTCAAGCATGCTGCTTTGGAGTGTCGATTGCGATGTGTACCTACATGTGTGCTTGCTTGTGAAAACGAGACTCAGTGCGTCGCTAGCTTCACGACCGTACTTATCGAAACATCTAGTTTCATGTAAATGATTACGCAATCCTTGCGTAGTTGTTTGTGTGCATGAATGCGTTCCGACTGAGTGGATTTTGAAATAATTCACTCCGGAAAATTTTCGATTCCAAATTTAATACATGTGACCTTGAACACAGACCGTTACGGCCTCCTTCTTTCCTGCAGGGAAATGCTGTGACACGTTGGGCCTTACAGCACCCAGCATATATGTTACCCGAGTACCGACGAGTGAAATCCATCATTCAAATATAGTCATCACGCTAATATACGCTAAAAGCTATTCGACCGACATTTCACTTGCTTTGTTAGCAGCTACCGTTGGGTCACGCACACCAGCCGCGTGACCCAATAATTTGCACCAACATGGTTGGTGCAAATGTGTAAGGGCCTTCCGACTTGGAAACCTGCAACAGTGCTCCGATTACCTTCAGACGAATTCGGGCATCAACCACAATGTCGTTGCAATCAGGACAAGATGCTGAGCGTAGGAATCGTGCCGGTTCCAGTGACTCTGGTGCTAACCTCAGCCCAAGTGTCAGCGGGGCTTCAGGTTCCCAACCCACAGCCGTACCTCGCACAAACATGCATATGCCAGTGCCTAGCGCCCACAAAAACCTCACATTAGCATTGGCAGGTTTGCGCCACACCTTCGTGGTTTCCGACCCTATGCTCCCAGATACGCCAATCGTGTTCGCCTCCGAGGGCTTCTATGAGATGACAGGTTACGGGTGAGTGGGTTCGCGAGCATATGTGTCACGGGGAGGGATGTGAATGTGAGGAGTGAAATGCCTAACGACTATCTCTCTGATTTACATTCAACTGCGAATTCAAGGGGTTGTGTTGGATATATGCATAGGGAGTCCCTCTTTGGACTTAAGTTCCAGGTTTTGAGCTTGTAAATGATTGTGCTGACATTTTCTTTCATGTGATAGTTTGGAAGGAATTTTGAATTCGATTCTCATGATTTTCAAATCTAGTATGAGTGCATGCAGTGTGACCCGCGCAGTTTTGTGCAGATATGTTCTGTTGCTTTTTAAAGCTGAGAAGTTCTAGACATCTCTTTCTTTTTGACTTAGAAAGAATTTGTTTTCCTCATTACGCCATCTCATGGGCACACGTTTTGTTGTAGCATGAATGTACTGCCTCCGAAAGCAAAACACGAAATGGACTTGTGGATGTTTGGGAGCACCTGAACTTGCACGGGGTGAAATATTGCTCACAGCATGTTGAAAGCTCTATAGAAACAGCGTCTGATTATATGAGCATGTGTATGGAAAGTTGTGGGTTGAGATTGAAGATCAGTTCCTTTTGTTCATGACCAGATGTAGAAAAAATTCAGTGTGACATGTCATGGCGGCAATCTACCCCATGAGATCCCGATTGTGACATTCTTGCATCATCTAGCTCACAGTGTATCAGCGCAAAATCAATGCATGCTTGATGTTCCGCTGCACAGTTTTACAAAGGCATTGACAGGGCACAATGTGAATGGTATATGTACCCTTATACCATCAGAAATTGGTGTATTCATGTTGTAGATGAATATACCAGTTTTGCCAAAGGGATTTTTCTATTCGTAGATTTGAATTTATCCCCCTCACCTGTGTTTGTTTTAGGTCTCAATTCAAGTTTGAATTTCAGCTCTTTTGTATGATGTGGATTGTCATTGCAATTTCAAGTTTGCTGTAACACTCTGGCAAAGTGTCCCATTTCCAAACTCTTTCCCATCCTCAACTGCACTCAACCTCGAACGGCTTCAGGCCAGACGAGGTGCTGGGACACAACTGCCGGTTTTTGCAAGGCCCACGTACAGACCAAGCCGAGGTGGACAAGATCCGCGTCGCGGTAAAGGAGCAGAAGAGCGTGTCCGTGCGCCTGCTGAACTACCGCAAGGACGGCACCCCCTTCTGGAACTTCCTCACTGTGGCACCTGTGAAGACCGCGGACGGAACCGTGGCCAAGTACGTTGGAGTGCAGGTGCGGGACTTGATAGAAGCTGCTCGGGATCTGAGGACGCTTCAACCTGACACCATGCTGGGTGGCAGCGCTTCATGCGATTCGCGACTCGCGCCTGGGCTTGCGCAAGTGGCTAATGGTGCTGTGATCCATCACCAGATGAATTCGCTACGCATGGTCCAAACAAGCTATTGGGGGCTTCTAGCGCAGCAGGTGGACGAGCGAGGTTTTCGCGCGCCGGGAAGGCGTTAGTTGATTGATTTCGGAAAGTTGATATTTTCATGCGGGGTGCTCGACATGTATGTAGACGCTGGATCCCCAATACGATTTGGTTCGTCGCCAAACCTTACCCGTAGCAAAGCATGCGTTCTTGGCCAAACCCTATGAAGCGCGTGGTCGCAAGCTGATGTTCTTGGTGTCTTGCTCTGTCGGTGAAACAGCCACAGACTGGGTCTCCTTCAGAATCAAGCCCCGTTGATGGACCCAACGATCAAATTCCGTATGCCTTGCATGCCACCTACCCCTTAGCCTCTGGGGACAATGCTGTGGGCGAAGTCTGTTTCCACTCTTTCTCGGCCGGTGCGCACCTCCTCCAATGCGTTGGAGGCGCCAGTCCACACCCACTATCTGCTGCGGCGCCCGCTCCAGGTGGACGTGAGCACGCGCACGGAGGGTGCGGTGGACTCGGCGTTTGCGGACGGCCACGGCCTTCCCCTGCTGGTGAAGTACGACATAAGGCACCAGCAGAAGATGACGGGGCCTGTGAACGACATCGTCAACGGCGTGGTGGAGGCGCTGCCAGAGCTCTCCAGTGCACCACCCATCCCGCGCTCCCGGGCGGGGCTGGATCTGGCCACCACGCTGGAGCGCATCCAGCAGAACTTTGTCATCTCAGACCCGTCGCTGCCGGACTGCCCCATTGTGTTCGCCTCCGAGAGCTTCCTCGATCTCACTGAATATTCTCGCGAGGAGATCCTGGGCCGCAACTGCCGCTTCCTGCAGGGGCCGGGCACCGACCCCCGCGCGGTGGCGGAGATTCGCGAGGCCATCAGGCTTGGACAGGAGTGCACGGTGAGAAGGGTTTACCAAACGCTGCCAAGAGTGGTTAGGGAAAGAGGTTTGGGAAGAACAGGGATGGCAGCACGCTTCGCTCTTCAGTCTGGCGTGTACCCGGGGACTGACGTACTCGGGGTGTAGGCGAGAGTAGGGAGCACGGCAGAATCAATCAGATGATTCAAAGGGTTGTTGATGTATTTGTACAGCATGCATGTGTGTATCTCTGTATGAAAGTGTGCTCCTTGCTTGGGTCCGGCGCGTCTACCGTTTCGATGTGTCAGGAAAATTCACATGCGCTTTGGTGTGTGTGCGTTTGCGCAAGTGTGGATGCTTGTGCATTCACTTGTGTCCATGCCTGAGCGCACACAGTGCAAGCGTGGTGAGGTATGCAGAGGCTTTGGTTGTGGGTGTATGAAGTAGCGGTGTCCCGTGGATGCAAGTGTGTTTATGTATGCTGCGATGTGATGGGGCTTATCTGATAGTGAAGTACCCACTGGCATTGGTTTACCCGTATATAGTTGGTGGCGTCGTGTAGGGCACCCAAGCACAATGCAAGCATTTGCTGCGTTGCGGAAGTGTTGTGGTTGCTCGTGAGTATCCCCTCGCAAAACCCAACCCAATGCGAACAAACTTGGAGTGTCTTTTCTCACGGATGATTGTTTGAGACTTATTCCAAAAACACCTCTTATCTTTGGCATTGTTTCGCGCATGGGATCATAGTACCGTCAACACGTTGGAAATAGAAGCACCAGTTGCAAATAGAGATGCAGATCCGTCACACCCACATTCCGAAATTTGTAGTATCTTGTACTATTGCTGCTGAAACATTGCCCAGTTCCCGGCACATTGGATTCCTGTTCTGTGAATGAACGCTATTTCGGCGCGGTACTTTTGCTTTCTCTTCTTCCTGAAGACTTTGCGATGGGGTTGAAATGATTTTGGTGTCTTCGGCTGCATAGCGATGTGACGCGACCCTTGGCTGTCTTGTGCCGAGGATGTGCTGGCAGGTGCGCCTCGTGAACTACACCAAGAGCGGGCGAGCCTTCTGGAACATGTTCACGCTGGCCCCGGTGCGCGACGCGAACAACGACACCTGGTTTTACATCGGCGTGCAGGTACGAGACCGGCTAGATGCGATGGGGTGGGGAATGCAAGCGTACAAGTCGTGAGATCTGCGCAATCATCCACCGTCTGTTTGTCAAAGATCCACTAGTTTCTTCTCCTTCATTAAGAAGATGACACTCTTGGCTTTGTGTTAGACCCCAGCCTGCAGGTTGCCAGTGCCGATAGAGCGGCCACCTGATGAATCTGCAAGTAGTTCTCGGAGGTTCCCACTGGGATGTCGTGCATGTTTGTACGCTCAGCATCGTTATTCACTCAAGGTGTTGACCGATGTGTGTCCCTTGAGGAACATATTTGATCTTTAAGTTTCTGGTCCGTCGATGGACAAGGCGGTCAGTAGTGCCGTGAGACTGAGACGAGTTCTATTGTAGCAAGCATGATCGTCATGCGGGTATCATGTGAGCGAACCCGTTTGCGAGGTAATGTTTGGTGATGTGCTTAGTATGGATGGTGTTTATCAAATTGCAGAATATGAAGTAGATTACTCATCATTTCACAATGATTCATATTATATACTACAGATGACGAGGATGGATTTGTCTACTCCACCCAGGGTGTCCTTGCCTTGGCTGCTCTGGGATCACTTGCATCTCTGTTCTTGTGTGTTGCAAACAAGATGGCGGCCAAGAGGGTTTTTGTTCATGTGGGCTGATGACCGAAAATTGTCAATATCAAGGATGTCACCCGGTTGTGTTGATGCTTTCTACAATTCGTAAGTGAAACAAAGTCTTCATGTCTAGCTTGTTCTGTGTGCGATGCTTTTGCACAAGCTTGTTCATGGGAATCCCTTTTTCAAGCGAATCACACTGCTGGCAGGTGAATGTGAACGCGGTGGAGGGCGTCAAGTTTGAGAACCTGAAGTCGGTGGCTCCAGGCCAGGTTGTCCGATCCGAGATGGCGTCCAAGGCAGCGGCGCAGCAGGTGCTCAAATCGGTGAGGGGCATGCGCGCCCCGCGCAGCTCCATATGGAACACCATCATGGGCGCGAGCTCGCCCGCCAAGCCGCACAAGCTGCACGACCCAAAGAAGGCGTTGGTGGACGCGGTGATTCGGCGCGACGGGGAGCTTCTGGCCACGCACTTCAAGGTGGTGCGTAAGCTGGGGCAGGGCGACGTGGGCAGCGTGCACGAGGTGCTGTTGATGGGCGTGGACGGCTCCACCGCCAGGCTGGCCATCAAGCGCCTGAACAAGCATGAGATGATTAACCGCAACAAGGTGCGTGCCGCCACGACCACCCCATGAACCCCACACGCCTGAGCTCTTCTTGCATGCGCATCTCTATTTTCAATTTCTCGAACGGCGGTTGAACCTGCCAACCTTGTTGAATTGGCTACTTCAGGTATCAAAAGTTCAGTTTCAGTGTCTCAGACGGCTGAGGTTAGTCCGTAGGCAAGGATGTGCTTGGCAGCGTATTGGAGATGTTCAGGAACTTGCTTGTGCACGAAATGGGCGATATGCCGCGGACACCCACATGCGCTACCAGGACACCACAAGATTGGACTCATTCTGTATGCCAGGTGCATGGCGCAAGGTGCATGAAGGATTGCGGAGTTCCCAACGTGGTTGCTGTGACGGATACTAGCTTCTGGGGACATGCGTGTTGGTCAATATAGTGTCGGTCGTATAGTGTGCAGTCTGTACTAGGGTGTGATGCGAGTTGCTAGCGGCTGCACATGCATTCATGCAACCAAGCACCTAGATATGATGTCATCTGGTACGACCTGCCACTCCTGGCAGGTGCACCGTGTGAAGGTGGAGGAGGCTGTGCTCAACCGAGTGGACCACCCGTTTCTGCCCACAATGTACGCAGCGTTTCAGACAGAGAAGCATCTGCACTTTGTACTGGACCTGTGTACCGGAGGCGAGCTGTATCAGCTCCTGATGGCACAGCCAAATCGGCGGTTTGCGGAGCACCACGCTATGTTCTTTGCCGCGGAAGTCCTCCTCGCCCTGCAGTACCTGCACCTGCACGGGTAAACCAGCGCAGCCCTGCTTTTTGTGAACATGCGTTATTCTTGTTTCGATGAGCGTGCACGCTTTGACCAGGGCACGCTGTTCCTGATGTGGCGGTGCAGAGTTATGGTATGGAGAGATAGAGTAGCAGCATTGTGAGAGGGGCCCCATGTACGCTGTACAGTAGCGCCAGCATTGCTCTTGTCCCAATCGTTGGGAGACTGATATTATTCCAGTTGGATATGCAGCAAATATGCTTTGGTTCCGAGATTGTTTGTGTATTTTCAGTCACAACGCGTGCACACATTTGCATTAACTGTGGTTGTGAGCAGAGAGCAGATGTTCTGACTGGTGAACAAGTGTGCACGTGAGAGTGGGCTTTTTACGTTGCCAGATTATCCTGATGCACTCACAGGGACGTTTGTTATGTTACTCTATGATGTCTAGAAGGCTATCGCACCCGTTTTCGCTGTAATACTGTGACTATAACATATCCACTGGGGGGAGCCATTTCAATTATGTCGCATGCTCAACTGCAGTATTTTGCAAGGTTGCTGTCGTTTGATCCCTGATGGAATCGTCAGCATACATGTACATATCCGCATGCCAGTATTACATGTATGTCTGCTGCGCCGGAACCTGCAGGTATATCTACAGAGACCTCAAGCCCGAGAACATCCTATTAACGGAGCATGGCCATATTGTGCTCACAGATTTCGATCTGAGCTACTCCGGCACCCCGTGCGCACAGCTGATGTGGCCACAGTCGGGACGAGCCCCGTTCGCGTACGGTAGGGCCGGGCACGCCCAGCGCTATCACTCCGTTCCCAGCACACACGCAGGTCCCGTGCTGATTGCCGAGCCGGAGGCGCTGGCTAACTCGTTTGTTGGCACGGAGGAGTATTTGTCTCCGGAGGTGGTGAGCTCGGCCGGGCATGACGGCAGGGTAGACTGGTGGTGTCTGGGCATCTTCATATACGAGCTGCTGTATGGTCGTACACCCTTCAAGGGACCGACTCGAGACAACACCTTCAACAATGTCATGAACAAGGAGCTGCGATTCCCATCGCAACCGGAAGTGAGCGACGACGCCAAGGACCTGATTCGGTCGCTGCTTGTTAAGGACCCTGAGAAGCGCCTTGGCGCGCTGGGCGGGGCTGCAGAAGTTAGGGTTCACGCATGGTTCCAAGGAATGAATCTTGAACTCATCCGCGAGCAGGAGGCACCTTTCCCAAAGTCAACCAGACAGAATCTGCAATCCGTTGTTCAAGAGAAGGATGACGTGCAGTTTGACATGTTCTAGACCAGAGCAAGCCAGCGCACGGATTATATTGGATTTGGACACGGCTTGCTACGCTGTGAATTTTGGGTTGCCTGAGTCTGAGAGGCGCACTTGACCTTTTCTGACGAGGTGCCAACATTTGTGATCTGCTAAGGTAGTGCTGACATGAGAGAATGTTTGAATGCATCGTACTACTTTCCTTGCATGGAACATGCAGCGTTCTGGGTATGCAAGGGCCTTCGGGTTTCATTTGAAAAGATGAGGACGATTGCCTCGGACTGCAAATTTATTCGCAGGCCAAGTAACTTTCATAGTGCTCACAAGACGTCCTGTCTTGTCCGGATTATCTACACAATGTAATTCTTTATTGGCGGCTATCATGGGTATCAGGATAGTGGTCGCCACCTCAAGTCAAGAAATGTTACTGTAGCATGGGCAAATCATGTGCATCTACTATAGGTTGTTGAACCTATTTTTCCTGCCATGAGATGAAAGGAGGTCAACGTGGTGTGTGTGTTGGTCATAATATTCTCCTAGTATAAAACCTACGTTTTGGGAGGGTTGTGGCCGTGTCTGCATTGCATATCAATCCAGTGTGAGGTCTTGTATGAATCAAAGATCGATGTCTTGGTTCGTGAGCTTAGAATCATATTGAGGTATTCTGTGTCTGCTCGAGATGGCATACGATCTCATGCATACCTCTGCATGCATACCACGGTACAATCATGGATACACATGTAGTCAGAATATAGGCGTTTCAACCACATGCGTCCTGAGAAATTGCATGGTATCACGTACGCGGGTACGCTCGCAATCTGCTCAGCAACAATCTGCTATACGTTTTGCACACATTCTTGCACACCGAGATACCGGACGTCCAGTTCTCCTAGGTAAGCGTGGCTGTGATGCACCGCTTGTGAGAAACTGTATCGGGAGGATATCAGAAT
>NHOP01001484.1:0-10757 GCA_018697155.1 Pyramimonas parkeae | reverse complement strand
GTGGATGTGCACTACCTGTGGAGCTCCATCCAGCATGTCACCGCCGCGCAGCGTAAGGGCACGGTGTGCCTGGCGAAGGACGTGAGCAAGTCGAGGGCGGTGGAGGAGTGTCGCCGCTTCCAAGCGACGGGGGAGGTGGCAGCGGGCACGGTCAGTACGATTGCATGCTGTGTCACACTCATGTTGTAGTTGCTGTATCGCCGAACGCTGACAGAATTTTGGATGCACCCTTCTTTCCCCAGTGTCTCTGGCGATCGCGTCGACCCCAGCAGGAAGGTGATGCTGGGTCCTCAACGTGCGGAATTCCCTCCAAGACGCGGCGAAGCGTCGGATTCGTCGTCAAGAAAGCAGAAACCTGCCATAGGCAGTAAATTTTTTGGCAAAATCGCTCGCGATTCGTACTTTTCTGATGCATCGCATGAAATCTATGATGATTAAGATTTTCCTAATCCAAGTGGAACCGAGTAGATATTGCAATGGCGTACCGTGTGCTTTACGTGAATTATCATACATTTTTGCCTTTGTTCTAGTTTTTGCACCTATCGCTTGTCCGGCGCTGCTGGACTCGCATGCAGAGGACACGTGGGAACGGGGTCAGGATCATGATGCATGCCTGCATGGACGATTAGTTTTTATTGTTAGTATGCGATGTGTGTGTTCATGCTTCTTGGAAAAAAGAATTGATACTGCAAGATGCTGCAGAAAGATGCGCATTGATGATGCTACACACAAAACGTCCATGTATATCAAATCAACACACGTTGCTTCAGCACCTATATCCAGCTGCACATGAAATTGGCGCAAAATTTGTGTCGTGTGGATGTACATATGTGCATCTACATGATGCATTCTTGGACAGTCCGGTTTGTTTTTGCCTGACACATGGCATGTTGTTGCCCGCTGCCTTGTTTAGCGGTTGAATGTTAACTGCGACTATGTTGACATGGCTTCCCTAACTATGGGTATGGTTCATGTCCCTTTATGCATCTGTATACACATGTGTAATCACAGAATGTATAGTCACAGAACAGCGTACACATGGAAACCATCTACACATCTAGCCACACACATGCGTAGTTGTGGACAGGACAATATAGGTTACTAGTTGCCGCCTCCACATTGAATACAACATATGCCACTGTTGAGGCACTTGTCAGAGCTGAGTTCATTCTGGCACTGCTTGTTGACTTCGGAATTCTTGGAAATCGTTGTTGTAATCGCCCGCACAATTGGCTAGATGGCAGTCGAATGCAAAGGCACAATGCAAGATGACTTATATGCATTCGTCTTGTCATTGCTCTTGTTTCAACCTCGTATTCATGTCCATCTGCTGCTTGGCCAGGTTGGGAGCGGTGACGACTATCTACGCACCAAGGAGGCTCGCGCCATGATCAACGATATGCACGTGGACCTCACCAACTGCGACGAGCTGGAAGCCGCCATCGACAACGACTGCTCCTTTGATCCGGCGCCTGTGAAACAATTCACCCAAGGCCCGTACCATCTTTCATACCATATCCCTGAAGCGGGCGCCAATGTGAAGCCCGTCGTAGTTGTGGTGACAGCAGCGGTGGTGTTAGTACAGGCAGTGATTCTTTGTGTCCACACTCATCTTCTTGAGTGCCTATACGCAAGCTGTGCAATGCTTATACAGTATGCAAATAGTGCTGAAAGCAGCAGCCTCCAGAACCAATTTCCGTACAGCTACAACGGGGAGCATGGGGCATGTACTAGAGAATCAGCGCCTTTCATGTTTCTAGGAAATCTTGTTACAGAAAAGTCCTTGCTGCATCCATTATTCATGCACATCGCACAACAGTGCTCTGCAGCGATGAAAGTGTGAAAGGTCAAATCACTGAGTAGGATGATAGGCCTTAGTGTGTCTGTGAGAAGGGCTTTTGTTTTTGCGAAATAAGGTGAATACAGTCAAGATCGAATCAGATCACGAGTAGCAGAATAATCCTGAGCATGTGAGCTGACGCATTCAAAATGCGCACCCAATATCTGCATCAATGTCTGTGTGCTTCAGCTGAGCGTTGTATTGGATATGGAGCTTAAACACACTTGCGTATGTGTGATGGCCCTCACATAGTGGGAAAATCAAACCGCGATTGAACACACCATCAGAAAATGTACGTTGACTGCCGGTCCTAAATCCTGGAAGCGTGGATGTGTGCGGTGGGCGTACTATATGCGTGTGTTTATAATTGGAATTGAAGATCCAACACTCTGCACGATGTTGTCGCTATCT
The DNA here is from genome assembly GCA_018697155.1 of Pyramimonas parkeae. Classification (NCBI taxonomy): domain Eukaryota; kingdom Viridiplantae; phylum Chlorophyta; class Pyramimonadophyceae; order Pyramimonadales; family Pyramimonadaceae; genus Pyramimonas; species Pyramimonas parkeae. The sequence goes on along the minus strand of NHOP01001484.1, from coordinate 8,506 downwards.
TCAAGCCTGATAAACTCGAACCTATTTTCACCTCAACAGCTCCGCACTGTCATGATCAAAAGTTATTCGTTATCCTGCTCAGGGTTCCTGGTTAACCACAACGCGCCAAGGCAAAAGGTCTGACGAAACGCGCAGTTGTATATATTGGTGAAGAATAGTGAGAATCAGTTCAGGAAGCTGCCCGAAAGTCCCCAAGGCACTACCCAACCACTTTGCCCACCAAAGGGGCGTCCATTGGATGTTACCAGGTCTATGGTTTCAGGGTCTGAGCTCCTTCCTTAACATTTCGTGTTATTGTGGTACAGAGAACACAAAATTAGCAGGCGATTTTGTGATGGGCTCTAGTGCATACGCTGTGTATACGCATGGCATGGACGGATCGGGAAATGATGATGTGACTAGACAAGTTTACAGTCATGCTTGACACACTGACGCAAAACACTTGTTTTAAGTTTGAAGGGGATATCTGGAATTAAGCAGTAGGCGTACTAGGACAGGAACAAGAATCGCTGGATACATTGTCAATCTGTGCTGCTTCACATATGAGATGTTAAGACAGAGTTAATGCGGAAAAATACGACTCAGCGAAACAATTGAATCGTAGCTGAGAGTCTTGTGATATACTGATGACCTTCCATGCGTTGAAATCTGATATTTTGATTCTATGTGAAACTTTGTCAATGATATTTTCCCTGAAGACAGTGTGAAGATATCGTTGAGCTCAATATGGTGGATGAGAATGTTAGACCACCACACATGCGCATGTTCATATGCCAGAACCACAGATGAGGCCTGAGCATTCATCAATGACTAACCACCGCAGAAGAAGTACTGCAATATCCTGGTTATTCACTTTCCGGACCCATCCGAAACATTGGTTTGCATGTGATTGCTCATAAAGATCTGTTTTTTTTGTCTGCAACGTGGGCCTCGTCGTCGACACAATGCTATGAATAATCAGAGATGCTACATATGATCATGCGCTAGGATCCCTCACACATGTACATAAATACAACCGACACTTCTGTGGGACACATGCAGCATGGAGGCGCAGGGACGCCGTCCCATAATAAGCTATAGAATGATTAAACGAGAAACATGATACTTTGATATCCATTTCTTCTTGATGTGTGTCTCGTAATGTGCGAACAAGAAGTTTTCAATCCAAGAAGCTGGACCAGACATGACTGGTTACGCCTGTTGCCCAATCCCCGGAGGAGCATCAACAAGCAGAGATTACAGGTCGGCAACCGACCTGGATTAGATGCACACAAAGAGTTTGTTTATATGGATTTTCACAGGTCATAGGACTGTCTTGATGTAGATGGTGAGCTATTCTCCATGGACCACACGATATGTGCGCTGATTCGATACATTGGTTTTGAAGGTTACCCTGTGCAATATTTGAACTTAGCGCGATTCAGGTAACATGGTTCCCCACGCTTTAGGTAAGGGTCATGTCTCCAAATGAAGATATTGATGCATATGTATATTTGTGTGTGTACGTTATTTTCCAGTATCAAATGCTAGCCAAATCATAGTTTTGCTGGACGGCTTGTGCTGGTGACTTGCAGAGGTGAAAGCTGGCGGGGGGGACTACACCATTGGATTCTGGGTGCGCGCAGTCAAGTCTCCAAGATCACTGGACCAGCACAAACAGTTCCTGCCGTCCATCGGCTTCATCTCAGGCTTCGGGGCGCCTTCCCACAACCTCCTGATGAGCGGCGTGCATCTTGGGCAGGTGCCACAGGATGCAATGGTGCAGGAGTCAAAAGCGTGTTACAGGATGATAGGCAATCATAGCTCCTTCGGGTCTCTATCATTTTGAATAGCATCTGATCTTGAAGAAAGTGCTTCTTCAGCACTGTAGAGTGTAACTTGTTGGCAGCACTAACTTGCAGACCAGATGAGGAGTTCTAATCGGCCACACAAACCCGTTTGTATCTCTGATTAATCAGCCACTAACATAGTAAGGCGTTCATGCTGATGACGTGCAATGGTCTCCCATGGCTCGGGTTCGGTGTACGGCATAGTGTGTTGCACTTTACTACAGCCCGTGATGTCGAGCGCAGCGCAGTGCTGAAATGCTTATGCGGCTGGACTGTGTTCGATGTTTGTGCATGGCTTTCTCTTTCTGAACCGGTGTTTCTGAACAGCTCGCATGCGTGTCTTTGGCAGGGAAGCAAATGGCGAAGTTAATGGGTTTTTGAAATTTCAACAGACCAACAAGTGTGTCATGCATCCATCAGCCCCAGCTGTGATCTGAAAATGCAATGTTGGCATACTTGTCTCCAGTCTTTGCTGTGGATGAATATTCAATTACACAACCATGATGGGTGCATGAATGTGTTTGTGTATGGCCAGGGCTTTGACCACCCTATCATCACTTTCCTGTCGTCCTGCGACGAGCATGGGGCGCCTGCAGAGTTGAGCCTTTTCCAAGGCGGGACTCTTTCGACGGAAGCCTGGACCTACATTGCGATTGTACGCCACAACAGCAGCAGCAACCACGCCCTGCGCGTGGGGATCAACACTCAGAGCTACGCGCGGGAGGCAGGCCTGGAAAGCTCGCCGCAGTGCCTCTCAGGGGATCCTGCCCGCTTTGTGTCAGGTGCTTGGAACCTTGAGTACAGTTTGACATTGCTGCAGTGTGGAGCATGCTGGCGGTTGTGCAACGCAGAAGATGTGTGGCAGAGATGTGTAATTCCCGTGAGCGGCGCAGGCGCGGAGTGGGGAACGTGCACTTGTTGTACGGTTGCGTGTGAACATTTGTCTAAAGGAATGGCGCTTGGCGCTTATCTTAACGTTGATATCATCCAGATGTGCTTGTCTAGATGATCATAGTGTGCACACGCGGCTAGCAAGGCTACTTTGAGTTGCTTCACACTGCTAGTTCACCTGGTACTAGCCGCTAAACACATTGGAAGTTTGATCACTGTCTTGGCTTGACTTCCTTGTTTCACACAATACATCTTCTCTGGCATCCTTCTACTTCTGGTCAGAAGTGAAGAACGTACAGCCGTGCGCAGGTCACAAAATCATGGAGCGTATGTTGTTGTACGGAATTTGTGCCTATGAAGTATCAAAACTGAGGTCCTTGAGCCTGAGGATGGCGGTTTCTGTCCATTTTCAAAAAATCAGGGCTTGAGTTCAACCACGACATGCTGATATCGCCCATCTCGATGACAGCCTATGCGATGGACTTTGAGACGCAGAATGAGATATACTCGCAGCGTGTATCGAACATGGCACTGCGCAAGGGTCCCTGGCTGCCTCACTCCGTTATTCGCAACGTCCGCTTCCCGGTGTCGAAACAAGGGTTGTCTCGAAACATGGCAACAGGTAAACGGTTTGTTCAATCGCTGACTGAGCTGAATCTGTGCAGAAATTGCAATATTTGCCCCCCTCGCTGCGCTTCTCGTTCAATTAGCTCGCAGTGTTCGTCTATAGGATCTCCGATTACTACAGCCCCTGGGGTGGTTGTAGTAGTCAGATACCCTTTGGAATATCAATAGCCTGTCGTGTTGGTTACCGTCACCTCCTAACTGAGTGCACTTGCTACGCTGATTGAGATGACTATCACGCCTCAGTTCTATGTTGCTCAATCTTCCTTTTGGGTGCTCTATCATTCAACAAATACTGAGCGCCGGTTGTTGATACTGTGTGGAGGAAGAAGTGGCCTATTGAACTCACTTTATTGTACAGTACAATGTAGCCATGCAGCAAGTGCATTCAAGACAAACCGGATGTCCACGAGATTTCGGCAATTTTACCACATGATCATTTCTTGTTGAATGTTCACTGTCCATAGTACATGTCGAAGATAAGAAACAAACCCACTCGCTTCAGCAACTAGGTTCCATGTATCATACAGACCACCCCATTGTCCCGGCAGAGGCAGTGCCCATGAATGAGCAGGCACCGCCTAGCCCCCTCTTCCCATGGCACATTCGCTGGTACTGCTTTGTTTGTGTGTGTATGTGTGGTTTGCGAATTGTGGTGCAGTGCTACCTCCGCTGGTGTTTCAAACTCGCACCATCCCTCAGTCGTGTTCGTATCAATATGTGGACCAATGGATCGCTCTGGAGCACAAGGCTGCAGTCGCTGAAAACTGCGCATTTCCGCGACAGTGCAGGTGACACGCGGCGTTGCGTTTTCTCGAGAAATTGCCGCGATCCACGCAAATCTTCCAGAAATAAGTCGAGTGTCACAACTCACAACTTTGATGATAGGTGATGGGATAATGTGAGTCTGAACTCAAATATGTGCATGCCATCGAGAAAACCCCAACATGATCCATCATGTTTTGTATCGTTATCCAAGCAATCCTCCGCACAATCCAGTCTTGTCGAAAGACTACCCTCTATCCCGCATTGTGCATTGTTGTATCGTTGCGATAGTATGAAGTGCAGTATGGCGTTGCCTTTTGGTAATTTGTTGTTACATTGTCACATTTTGAGATCAACGATTATTGATCATCGCCCAAGTTCCATGCATGTGACTCAATATATGGAAAATGATAAACTCCGGTTGATTTTTAGTGACGAATAACATTTTTGCAAATCGTACGCAATCTGCGGAACAAATGCATTGCTGAAGATATCACCACTCCAATTTTGTTTCCTCAGCAAGATGCTTTTTGCTTGTGCAGTCCTTTTGTGATCGAGGACCCAGCGTCCTTCATCAGTTGCCCATCAAGCTCTCAGGCCAATGAACCGTTTTTTGGCCTTGAATTGTCAAAATGGCAGCAACCAGGGGGAGATGGTGTTCAGGTATGCTGCACCTCTGTATGCAATTCCTTGACATTCAAATCACAATAAGTTATTTATCGCTATAGATGTACGCATGCGTCGGATATCAGAATATTGTCACGACTGCCAGTTGACGCTTTCACACCCATTGCCTGTTAAGGTGCACCAGTAGCAGATGTAATTTGTTGCCATACTTAAACATCTTTGAAAAGAACGAAATCCTGATTACTTTCGCAACACCAGCAGGCCGTTTGTTAATATTCCTGTGACTTTTTCTCTGAGATACCCCCTATGTACCTAAACCATTGGTAGATTGTGCAGCATTGATTGTGCATGTAAAAATTTACGACTAACACATGAATCGCAAGTTCTTGCAAGCACACAATGGTCCCCTTAGGCTTGCCAGTGGACAGTGCAACTGGAAATTCCTTTTCCCCAACCGGCTCTCGCATCGCTGTTGCAGGAAGGATACGTGGACTTTCTGTACAGTCTGACGGAAGTGCATTACCTGCTCCGTGACGGCCAGACAACCCCCACGCAATCGTTTGTGGACACAGACACCCGGTCGCTTGACGTGCTGTTTGCCTTCATTACTCCGGATCTGGGCATGATCACGGTGCTGGACCTGGAGGTGAAGGTGGACAGCGCGCGCGAGCTCTACCTCCAAGAGCATGTTTACCACCTGTCCCTCATGTCTGAAAAGCAACTTGAGGTGCGGATCCCCAAGTTAGATACCTAACAGGTTTTGACTGTTGTTTTGTTTTCTCGCATTGTTCATAGCGGTCTCCTGTTGAGTGAAGTGGGTGTCTCCAGTACACCACAATACCGCGCATTCCGCATCAACAACATTGTTTACTTGGGTCATCTCCTGGGAGAGCTGGCCGGTCAAATTCTTTACCCAAACCACTCCCCAAAAAACTAGGTCAACTCTGTTCCTTGAAGCTTGTTGAGACATGTCACTGCGCCAGCTCAGTGAGCAGGCCTCCGCGCACACGAGTTTTGGTATCGACAGGATCAGCCTGTAAGTTCAGGGATGCCCTTCCTGCTAGTTTTCTCTTAATTTGGTATTTCACATGGAATCAGGGATTTTGGTTTTGGTTTCATTGTTGCCACGGGAAGGCTGATATCCATGAGCTGGACGCCAAAAATAGGTACAGGCTAATGTTCAAGTGGTTATTCATGTAGAATTTGTAAATTTAGATGGATGACTTTAAACATAAGCGGCTGTGAATGAGACTCTATGGTGTGTTGCTCTCATTTTTGCACATTATTTAGTGAATATAGAAGAAAATTCTTTTGAGTTTACCTGGTTTTTAGGCGACTCAGTCGGGACACTTTCTGAAACTTGGATGCGATTTACGAGTATTGATCCATGACCATTTGATGGTGGATGTTGATTCATATACTAGTCATGCACATGATTAGACTTTTGTCATGCTGCAGCTATTGTGTGAAGATGCTGTGTGAATTTCAGTGGGGCATTTCTATTGGAAAGCCATTGTCTCTTGTGAGTAGTAAGGCAGGACGTGTGGATCTATCAGAATGTCACGAGGTGGCGCTTTAATTAGAAGTACTGTTGCTCTGCCGGAGTTCATGTTGCGTGTTCAAGAAATACCTATATGCAACATATATCGTCTCTCAAGCTTGCTCGCTTTCGTCAATTGTTGTTGATGTACTCAGATATTGAATACGGCACTCCCTGATTGCATTCGCAGGCATTCCTTACCGTGAGCAGCATGTGCTTGTTCAACATTCTGGTCATGTTTGTGCACGGCTGCTTCCGCACGAAGCTCTTGATAAAGCAGATGTGGCGCTGGTACAAGGGTTTGGTCTCCGCTCCGGTACAATACCCTCAAACCCCCGACTGCTGAATCATGAACAACTATGCTCTATGAAATTATTGTGCGGATTTCTGACATCGACGCTGCTTGTTCAAGTCGTACACGTTCCGTGAGTTGACTGGACCATAGACTGGGAGCATTTTGCACATCACTCTCAGTAACAGGATTGAATCCCGAGTTAGAGGTCTCAGTCTTGAAAACATCTGATTTTTCCTTGAAGCTTTCGGGTTCGATATCTGGATTGAGAAGTTGCTGCCCCTGCCAATTAGTCTTCGAGCATGCTGGCTGGTGGTCGAACAACAATTCATGAGTGGCCTCGCCAAGACCGAACAACCGCGTGTAACCGAATGTGGTTCAAAAAGAAAAATCAGTTTTTTTTCAACATTGCCTTTGGCTTGGTTTCAGGGCTTGTCCTGTCAAGCAATCGTGCGGAAGAGGCTTTTCTTTTTTGCCGTCGCCCGTTCCCAACAACGGTGCATGTTCTTGATTTGCATCGCTTGGAGTCTGGGTTACCGCATCAGTTTGCGGCACTTGCTTGGAGTGCAACAAGTGAGCCCTGTCAAGCTGGCATCAAGAAGATGAAGCAAAGTTCACAGAAGTTGAGTGCAGCTTGCATCACTCCATCTTCAACATGAAGTGATTGCTGTATACCTGTTTTAAACAATTTTGATTCTTTGCACAACAATCGCGCGATAGGCGAGGATTCCTGGATTGAAAACAGTATTCCATGCTCCTCACACATGATCAACCTCACAATCTAGGCGTAGCCTAGATCTCATAAGAACATTTTGGGATTTGGAGTATGATGTGTATACGCTGCACTGCCTTGCTTTCCTGTTGGCAACGGCGTACGGAACATGGTGTTTTGCGTGACAACAAGGTGTCCACGAAAGTTCTTCACATATTTGCAGAGTGTACACGTCTATGGAAAAACATGTAAGCAACGTACATACTGACTTGTCTAAACTCATACCTGCCTTTCCTGTGGACATCTTGCTGATCATCTTCTCTGGCAGCACTAATTATTCAACTCTTGTTACTCTCCTCTTGAATGGGTAGGGTACTGTTTCATGTCGTCCAGTAGGTAACCTTCAAGCATGACAAGCCCACGGTTACACTGGTCACTTCTTCTGAGGTTTGAGTTTTTGATATACCGACATAGAAGCTGATGAGTGAGAAAACTTGTCTTCAACCGATCATGTGCAGACCCTGGAGACAGCCATGGCTCCCTTTGACATGTTGCTCATCTCCCTCGCGGCATACTTCACCATCCGCTTTACCATGGACAGTGTGGAGGCATCGGGTTCAACTAGCGACTTCATCAGAGGGCTACTGGCAGTAGAGCAAGAGACCAACGCGGCAACATCGCTCGCGAAAATGGATAATCTAATGAAGTACATTCAAAGGAAACACAGTCTGGACATCTACGGCATGTTGTGCGTCATTGCACTGCTTGTGCGCACCATTATCGCAACAGACTGCCATCCCCGTCTGGCAGTTGTCACCGGGACCATATCCTACGCCTATGACGGCATGTACGTGTCACGCAAATTTGGTTTGATTCGGCTTCACTTGAAGAGAGTTAGGACGTTAGAGGGGGCAGATTCGGGTGCATGTGGAAAGATGATTTCTGTTGTGCTTGTTGTGTTATTCAAAGTGTTCTTTGCACATAGGCTGACCACAGGGGAACGGACTGTGGCTCTACGTTTGTGACTTGGACATGCCGCAATATTCCAGCAGCCCCTGCATTCACGACTTGGCTGTCTTGGAATCTTTGTTCCGTGTTTGAAAGAAAACGACTGTGCCCATATGCATCGATTCTGTGGTATGCGACGTGACGTTTTGGGAGTTCTGAACATGGCCTTGCTTCCCATCATTAAAAGCGGTGTAGTGCAGAAATGTATATTTATAACC
>NHOP01001483.1:0-10758 GCA_018697155.1 Pyramimonas parkeae | reverse complement strand
GTCAAGCGTTTAAAGCTTGTGTCTCGACATGCTACAGGCAGATGCGCTCCGAGCAGACCTAGAGAGGGAGGACAAAGCTCACTCCAGTGCGGGCCTGGACTTCCAGGTAAGACCTTCCAATCCTTCTGAAACCAACAAGCTGCCATATGCAGCAATGTGGTGAGAATTGGCTTTGCCTGAAGTGCTTCATCGGCTCCATCATTAAAACTGTTATCTAGATTTGTACAGTAGGAGGAATTTTGCGCTGTAGTGGCACAGTGATTGCATGACTGCCTCCTTTGCAGGCGGTGGTGAGCAAGCTGTCAGGATCTCTGTACTCGTTTGGGTTTAGAGTGCCTCCCTGCTACGCCCGCGTGATTCGAGCTCTGATCTCGTTGGAGGGTGCTGCCACAATGCTGGACCCAGACTTCCAAGTCGTATCGAGGGTACGCTACTTATGAGCTTAATTGCTGTTGTTGTCGTTAACGAAGTGCGACGCTTGTGTTTGGTTGACTGTTTTCACAACCGCAGCAACGACAAAACAGCCATCTGAATACCCGCTCGAATCAGTGCTGATACAAACTTGAGAGGCAGTTCAACGTATTCGATGCAATTCTAGTTGGCACTGGTTGATGTTCTAGTAAGCACTGGTTTGAATAGTCTTGTAGTGTATTGCTTGGATGTACAGAACTGATCCACTCCCTGCGCCCCACCAATTTGAGGTACCATGAGCTGCTACATGTATACACGCGTGGATAGCAACAACATACGATGAGCACATGAATACAACCCATGACCAAAATGTACTGTGCTTGCTGTTGATTTGCAGGCCTATCCATACATTCTGCAGCAAGTTCTCAAGGATCGGTCTCCAGAGATGCGAGAGGTGCCTTCATGTCTGATAGTCATTTACATATTGCGGCACACAGTGTTTCCTTTTGGAAATGAACTCGATTGAGACTTGCCTCAACCCTAGGGTCTGTGTGTTTCGTTTGTTGAGCGTTTGCGCTTTGCTCGGATTGTGACCCAGGTGCTACGATCTATCATAATATATCAAGATGAATACGTTCGATGGAGCCGCCTGGTGAGTGCATACTGGAGAGGAATATTCGCGCCCTACTTGCTGTGATTCTTGCATCTGTGCACCTGCTGGAACAAGGAAATATTTGGGCAAAAAGCATTTGACCTGCAGTGTCAACAATTGACGGAAACCTTCACGCGACACATCATGCATTGCGATTGCAATTTTGGAATCTGGAAAAGCCGTGAGTGTATGGGCTTGTGCAAATGATGGCGTCCAATGGATAGCATGAATTGGATATGTGTGGATTATTCACCTGATGCGGCTCCCCCGAGGTTGGGGATGCAGGAGCGCATGCTGCTTCCTGTTGCCCGCACAATAGGCAGCGGCTCGGCTGGGATGTCAACAGGTTGCATACCTTACTGCTAGAACAGTTCCATCAGTGAGTGTTACTTGTAGATCAACATGGTAATCTTTCATCGCGAGTCCCTTGCTTTGAGTTGTATTGAAATATGATTGCTTTTTGTTGGGACCTTGTCAGCTGAATTCGCTTCACTTCGTTGATCCAACAGCATGATAATCTTGTGCAAAGTTTGCACGAAGAAAACCGTCTGGCACGGCTTTGGGCTGCGTGCTTGAGTTTTGGGTGCAGATAGCGGTGACAGCCACAAGAAGGTCAACGAGAACATGCAACTTCTAACATTTGCAGTTGAGGATGGGGCTCAGTTTCTTTTCAGTCCAATCGGGGCTAACGTCCGTGAGGCACTGATTAGAGACTTGGCGCGAGCGATGGAACCTCCACGTGATCCCCAGGTATGATCCACAGTACACAAATATGCTCAGGCGATGAAGTTGTTCAAAGATGTCCCAGACCATGGCATACTTTAACATTGTAAAATGTTTTGGTATTCGACTTGGGTGAGTTTACATAGTCAAACTACTTGTGAAGCAGGAGGAGAGGGTGACGTGCGACATCATTTCAGCAACACTCGGTGCTGTGTATTGTTCTCGGGCAACAGAGGATTTCCGGAAGACATTTTGAATGCATTTCGATTGGATGTGCTAATAGGAGCGAAGCGGTGAGCGTAGAAGATCGCAGCAGCATCATCAATCCATGAATCAAAGTCCTGGAGACGAGCAATTCGCACGAGTTGAGAAGTTGTCGCCATCCGACTTACATCGCAACACCCACAAAGAATCGACAACCAGTAGATCCACCAATCAACATGATGGTAGAGATTTCTCAGGAGCTGAGGAAAGTGAATCGAAAACTAGAAAAGGTTTGGATCATGCACAGATTATGTTGATGGTCGAAGTTCTTGGTCGTTTGATTGCATCTGCCCCTCAAGTTTGGGTACCCTTAGCTTGGAAAACGATGCACAACCCTGAGGCACAACGTTTTATTACAGCATTAATGCAAGAAACACTAGGCGGAATAGGGAAGCGAACCGCAGAGGAGTGGATCGTGCAAGCTTCCGAAGTTTTGCATCATGCTGATACAGCACGCGAGTATTTGAAGAGTCGGTAGTGGTATGGACAAGCATGACGAAATTATGTGCCAGCGGTTGATCCCAAAACATGTTGTGAAGGCACAGATAGTATTGTATATTGTACATGGGTTGTAACGTGTACCGTAAATGGTCTTGCCCAGTCTGTGCATATACCACATATTGGTGGCCCACACAACGTCAGGTATGAAATAGCATTGTGGATCAAACTTGAACCGTGCATATGCGATCGATCAGGCAGAAATGTAGCAACAAAAAGTCTGTCCAAAGAAGTGTATGTCAATGATGGAAAAGAAATTTTGTGCTGGATGTCCATGGGTACATTAACATGTTCCAGCTGAGACATATGGCATACACATATTGGAAACCAACACGATGCGTGTCTGAAGACGGTTTACGGTTAACGCGATCTCAAGATATTGTCCCTTATGTTCTTCCACCACACATTCTTGGATTTGCTTTTATGTATTCAATGAAAAGGGCTTGCGGTTTCAGCCGTCAATTATTTCTGAGCTGTTGCGATCGCAATTGAAGGGTTCATGAAGTACTCTTGATGGCTCATGGGCTTATTACAGCGTCAATCTAGAGTATTTGAAGTAAACTGTTTGGGTTTTTGATTAGGGTTCCCTCATTTTGGAGGCCAGCAGCAGTTGCTTTCCCTAATCTCCGCCGAGAGTAACCAATGGGTGCAGTTGTTATTGTGGTCTAACGCTGTTCTCGGTTTCAGAAGTTCAGAACAGGCGCGGCGGGTGCGATCCGCAGAGATGAACTACTGAACTCCATGCTTTTCATATGTTATTTTTATTTCATTTACTGGAGCGTCTCTAATCGTATCATCACGAATGTGAATACGTAGCTTCGCTCGTGTCCGCAGCATTTGCGCGACTTGCGTAAACGAGGGTATCGGCGAAAACGGATTCCTTTGTTGCGTGGCCCAAGCGTGATGCATGCACCTTAGCTTGCACTATAATGAATCATAAGCATGTGCCTAGCACGATGAATACCACGAATGCCTCGCCGCGAGCGATGGTGGTTCATATGTGTGTCGTATGACAGTATCGGCTGTATGCACAGCTCTCAAGCTTCATCCTTATCGTCACATCACGTACAAACACAACCCATATCATCACCATCCTGTATCGCAATGGCCAGCTTTTTTTTTCGCACAATCATTTATCTTTTGAATAGCAACAACGGCTTTAGGATGATATGGAAGTGTGCAGCTTGGCAACTTGCTAGTCTTCCACAAAGCAATACTGTATTTTCAACCCCTTTGTGCAACTGGATCCCATGAAATGCGTTCCGGAGGATGCACATGTTTCACACTGCGTTGGTTGTGGTCGCATTGCATGCTTCTCTCTGTAGTAGTACCCCATAACCATTCCTCGATACATGAAGAGTTTCACTGATATTCTCATGTCTACGAATACTGTGATGTGAGAAAGCTGTCCATTGCTGGTCTCGCATTGCGTACTTATGTATGATGATGCGACGAGACGAAACGGAAGATACCTCAACACGCTAACCAGTCTCACGATACAGTGTGGTGTACTGCTCGAAAGCAACAGAGACTGGACATGATCAAAGCAGTAGAAAGTGTTCACAAAAAACTGTTCTGTTCTACGCAACAACAAAACAAGCCCATTCGTGTGACAGCCCGTGAAAATTGCGAGACTATACAAAACCAACAGAAAGCATACACGAATGGCTAATGAACAAACATCAGTGGTATGACTGTGCAACAAAATACTCATGGTCCTGGCTGTCACGTTTGTAACAGTGAAAAGCGTTTCACCGATTGCCACAACCGGACCGCGTTCTGCCCAGCCGCAGCATAACCCTACCAAAAAAGAACATATCCCTGGACGTTGAGAAGTGTTTTGTGCCGATGCGCATTTTGCGCAACTACCCCACATCAGGGTATGCCAGTTTCAGCTGTGTGACAGCTTCACCATGCTGACCTGCCACTCGCACATGTGCTGTGTCTTCGAGTGGACTTTGGGCACGAAAACGAATCGCATCGCGTTCGTATGTTGTGGAAGCGCCCGATGCACTTAAACTTGAGGCCGTGTCTGAACCACATAAACCTCCCCACTCTTCACCACTCCTTCTATGTCCTGCGCACTGCCCATTGCCTCTTCCACTGCCAGTCCCACCTGCGATAACACAAAATTAACAGAAAATGGCACAATCCGAATCCACCATAACACGAGCATTCATCTCCAAAACAGTGTGCTTTGGTACAAGAATTTAAGGTGACGGTAGTTTTAATCAAGTCCCATCTTCTAACTGCACAGGAGAGTCCTCCTTTACATGCTTCAATTTTATTATACTCTGCTGCTCGGGTGAATGTCCGGAAATGTTTTGTGCTCTGGGAATGTGGGATCACAACTGGAACCGCCCATTTTTGATATCTGTTACCGCAAGGGAGATTTTCTCCATCCACCAGCGTCCAGTATTGCCGTCAATGATACAGTTCAAAGCAAACCATCACACGAAATTATGGAAACTTTTAAGCCATTCTAGGTAGAGTTTGAGGCAATGGTCAGAATCTGGTTGGTGTCAACTACACTCACTTTTGCAATCTTACTCAGCAAGTCAGTCCGGAAAGCTGCATCCCATACTAGAGGTTCGTTGGAGTAGTCCACATATCGTTCCTCCGCCTCGAACATTGGCAGGCTGTCATACAAGCCGGCTCCAGCGTACCTGTTTTCACTCGCACCATTGGCAACTTCGATATCAAGATTTAAAAAAAAATTGGCTTGCATAAAACAAATCCAGCAAGTTCAGCTAAAATGTCAACCAGATTAAAATCGAAAACAGGAAGAAATTGTAAAAGAATACATTTCATGGCTGCGAATGATTTGCAGAGGCTTCTATCAGCTTGATGGAGTTTTGTTCATACATGCAAATGGGATGTCAATTGACTACTAGTGAACGTTTCTGATCGCTCAAAACCAATACGAAACGAAATTCCGCAAACCTTGTCTTATTGGGAAAACCATATGTCTTGTTTTGATATAACAGTCTATTTTTTGTGTAGAGGGTATTTCCAGAACGGCTGTCACATGAAGGATCCAGAAATACGCATATGGTGCTTGACATACCCTTTCAAACTTGGTTGAAAATGCTGGATCAGAGCATCTAATGGGCATAGACCCACAGCACGTATTGAGCATAAAAATGCTCTTCCAATAATGACATAGCCTAGAACTCAAGCAGGCCTGCACCATGGCAGAACACAACACCACCAGCGCAATAGGTCCAAGGTGGTGTGTGCGTCGGGAAACGTCTTACCCCTCCAGATCCTCGCCGTTGGAGTCTGAGCGGAAGATGGCGCATTGCTCAATAAACAGTCCCACACTCTTGCTGGGGAAGCCAACAACCTGTAAGGGCAACCTCCACACAAACAGACACACACAACTGAATCCCACTCACTGAAACAGCAACCACGCAGCTTGCTAGGCTTGAAATGACCTCTGCCTTGCGTGGACACGCACGCCAAGTTCTAGCATTGCGTGACATACAATTGTGGCGGTTTATGGCTAGAATCATCGACAGAACTCACCAATGGAGCCTCAAGGTCGCTCTTGCTGCATGTGAACGAAAGTGCTCGGCCAGGGAAATTGCCCACAAGCACCTCCCCCAGACCCAGCACCACCTCAGCATATATCTCCTCCGCGTTACCTGCATGAACACAGAAGATGAGAAACTTCATTTCAAAGATGAGACCAGCACGGTTCCATGCAGTGGGTGCACACAACAGCCAAGCCTGAGACAGCTGGATGTTGCATCAGGTGCACAACTCTTCGCGCAATTGATAGCACGAAGCAGACTTGACTCCAGGATAGCTTGCACGACAACCACAGGGCTATGGGACATACACCACACAAGAGCGACATGTATACAAGAGTACTGTGACAGCTTGTTGTGCATACCGCAGGTGATGCCATACAATCTTGCTATGCTACGCATTGCTACAAATGCGCCACCAGTCACAGGCAATCTCTGACACCTCCTGAGGGATACGAACGTCCGGTGCAAGAGCCGCACTGCAGCTCTGCACCGTGCTGAAGGCTCCTGCAAGCATAGGGTCAGTGTTGATGTTGAATGAGTGCAGCTGGCCACGCACGCACCTGTGGACGGGTTTGCTGTGTGGATGACAAATGCATAGTCCGCCGGGATGATCTCCTGCACCAGCACACTCATGCGCAGATCCTCGTGCTTGAGGCCCACGTTGCGCAAGCTGATGTACGCGCGCTCCGTCCACTATTCAATATCAAAACAGCCCCAGAACCAGAATGATGACATAAACCCAACCAGACAATCCAGCAACCATAGAGAAGGAGGCTCGCTCTGCTTCGATGATATCATGAAATGTGCCGAAAGGATGTCACAGAGCACCTGAGCATTTCGAAACCATGCAAAACTACAGTGCTGCACAAAAACATCTCTATCCCGAATTTTCTCAAGCACCTTCCACAGTCTGGGAGGCCTTGTGGTGATTCAGATGCAAAGCTCAATTTGTTAAAGCCAGTGCGTTCAGTCTCAATCAAACGACGAATTTCATCCTTCTGAGGAAAGGATGTCTTGACGACTGTGCACGTACGGATACAATCACCAACACCTCGATTTCACACGCAGCAGACACAAAGTTGGGTCTTTTACGCAAACGAAGACAGCCCAATTAGAGCTCTATCATACGTTATACCCATCCTGAGGTGTACGAGTACAGTACTGCACACTCAGCAACTCACGCAAACTCTATATCCCTAGATGGGTCTCCACACATGAGATTGCGGTACCCAAAATTGGAATCCAAGCACCTTTCCAACGTTGTCAGTGCTCTTGAAAGCTTGTTTCGCGTAACAATCCCACTAACAATCACCTTGGATGCCCACACGCCGCGCAGTGCTTGGTACGCAACTTCCCAGTCTTCTTCTGTCTCGGGCGTGTACATGCCGGAGCTCTTCATCACCATCTTGAGCTCCTGTTGCAACTCGTCTGGGATTGTGAGGCCCATCACCGTGTCTCGACAGCGCTGTAAAGAGTCCGCCAGAGACTCCTCGGTGCTGGTATCGATGCCCAGGACAAACATGTCCAAATCCTGGGACATGCAAATGCAAAGCACATATCCTTCATGGAACAACAGCCGTTAAATGCCCAGCATTTGTTGACCGACGCGCGCTGGAAGTGGCACCATCAGTTCCCAACAGCCAGCGCTCAGCTTGCAAGGGAGTGGTTGTACTCTGGAACTTTGGGATCGTCGGCTAGAGGCCTTGAGGTCGAAACTGCATGACACAGTGGTGTGATGGAAATTTTCAATAGCACTTCAATATCGTCTCCACGAACCCAGAACTTGCCTGATGTACTATGTCGTGACGGATAACAATGTGCAACTGCTCTGAGAAAGTTTTGCAAAACTGCCCAACAGTACAGAACAGTGAGAGTGTTCGGTTCACCTGATGATCGCAGGTCAAGGCGCAAACACAGGTTCTTGATCAAGGTTCATTTGACTTGCTCTACAAGCTCTATGATATAACATATCATGGAGATTTGACTTCTTGAGCACTGAATGTTTAATGGTCCAAGCACGCAACCCAAGCAAGAAGGGGACCCTGTACTCCGCACGGGCACATTCTCAATATCATTGCACAGCTAGAATGTTCTAGAAATTGCATTATCTTTGAGCGAAACCAAAAACAGGAAATTTGTACCTTAACGATAGTCCAACGTGGTCAATGCTTGCTTCTCCGATTCAACCTCTGCTTGCCTACTGTACATCACAATCTGTGCGGTAAAACCTGAAATTGACTGCAGTGTGTTCAAAGACAAGCACCTCGCCCCGATATGCTTTTGCAAAACATCTTGCAAACACTCATGAGCCTGTGTGATCTGCCTTAGAATATCAGACATGCAACAGCGCACTAAATGTCTGGACAGGACGTGACGGCCTCCAAGGCGGGCTGCACGTCCCTAGGCTCCTGTTTCTGAGCACGCACCGCCTTGACCAGTTGGTTATCCTTGTGCTCAAGAACGCGCTCCATCGCGCCGAAAGGCACCGCCGCGCTCGGGGGCAGATTGATCCACTCTGGGAGCTTGCCACCTGATGGGTCCATGCACAGACTTGACCTGGTCAGCAAAACTTGGACGGCATTGAATACATCGCAACATGACCCTTCCCCATAGACCTAGATCCCTTCGCATGCAACTCACATTGAGTCGTATGCTGGATGCCATCGATGCGCAGGGCCTCCAAAACCCAAATATCCTGTCCGAACATATATTGTAAGACTCAAGGAGAAACTGTTTCGTCATCATTATCAGAATTGTCCGCTGATCAGTGCAAATCTATACGAAATAAACTATACATGTGCTTCAGATGCAATTGGATGCCTGCGCATGAGCTCTGCATCCTGATGCAACTCCAAGGATTTGTTCAAAGATGTTCCCAAACTGGTCCATGTCAGCGTCACGGATTGCAAACTTAAACGTCTTACTTCAATGAACGCTAAAAAAAAGGAAAACACGGAAATTACGAAATTCTACGGCGATCATGTATATATATCATTCCCTTGAGATCCCGTCTTGTTGTGCTTAAATCCATCCTGTTTGTGTTTCGGCGGATGCGAGTTATCAATTTGTAGTTCAAAAACAAATGCATGGTAAGAATCATGTGTTGCCATGTGTTGCCATGTGTCATATTGCTATGCGCATATTTCCAATCAAATGAGTACAGTTTCAATCATTGCGGAGCTAATGCAATCATCAATCAGACGTCCCATTGCAGTCCATACATAACCGGTTTACAAGTTAACCTCTGTGAGAACAGTTCACATTCAAGAGCTGTCAATCAGTCCGCTGGCAACTGTCACTCTACAGTGCACACAGTTTGGTGTCGAGCCTTCACCAATTTGATTCTGCCCCTTCTGATATGTAAAATACCCTTAGACATGTGTTTTGGACATGTGGGTTAAGTGTGTGCGAACAATAAAAGACTGAGACAGTGTGATACTATATCACACATCGTCTGTATAAATTGTGATGCATGGACACCATGATATGCGGAATATAATTTGCCTTTCGAAATGCAAGTGTCTGGCTCATGCTTCAGACATGTACAAGCCTGCGAACAAATGTTCACAGGGTTGAACAGACCCTGAGAACGTCTACCCACTGGATCACGGGAGAAGGGCGGACAGCACTCGCTTTGATGACAGTACGTGATAACATAGCTTATTTTGCAAAACTCACAAATCCATATCTCAAATTGGCGCATCAATAGAATTGCGGGTTGTTCGAGTTGTGCCCATATTGTGTGCATTTGGGATCCGACAGAACCCCTGCTGTTATGGCCCAGCTTGACCGGCATGGAGTAGGTCAATGTGTGCTCATGCATACAGTTGTACATCGGCAGGAAGTGTCCCAAACAGAATCCTGTGCGCTCGATCCTCAGTTCAGTCCAAACGTTGGAGAGATAAGCAGAGTTCATGTGGTGAGGTTGACTGCCCAACACAGATAGTAGACACGTGCACCATTGCAATGGTCAAAGCTACATCAGTCATCTTGTTCTCTCCTCTCAGCTTTGTTTATGAACAACATAAATGACCCTCCAGCATAGGGACAGAGATTACAGGATGCTCACATACATGTACAAAGTTGATGCGCTAGCCCACCAAAATCACGGTGTTATTTTCCTATAGCCACACAACCAGCTCCTGCACAAATTCAACGCGTTTCACAACAGACACACAATACAATAACAGACAGAGCTCCTAGAACGATGAATTGCTCATGCTCTACCTGCACAGAGACAAGTCCATATCATGTGAACTCGCCAAGATCAGCAGACATTATTTTCTGAGACGACGACATGCGGCTTATCTCGTTCTACCCAATGGAATGCCATGTGTATTGGTTAAACCCTGTATACAAACGGTCAAAGGTATGTTGCAAGTGGTTCAATTTACCGATGACACGTTCGAGATGATACCTTAACCATAATGTGGGCAATATGTTCCTCAACTAGTGCGATCATATACTTTCACATATGAACATGTGTCTCGCCCTTAGAGCTAGATGCCATGTCACCTGCGACGCGCACTTGATTCCACCACTGAACAAGGTGGCCTTCATAGTCCGTGCGCAGGTGAAACGATATTGTTTGATCCGGGGTGATGTATATTGTCATTTTGATTGCAATCACCTGCTGCTCTTTGAACATCCTTGTGAAGAAAAAAAGAACACATA
>NHOP01001482.1:0-10760 GCA_018697155.1 Pyramimonas parkeae | reverse complement strand
CCCACTAAATACAAGCTGTGGACTACCATACTAGCGAGATTGGTCACAGACTATGCGGAGTCTAAATGCATCCTTAGTCCCCAACAGGAAGGTTTCCGCAGACGTATAGGTACTATGAACCAACTACACAGACTGCGCATGGCTATCGAAGATACAAGCACAACCAAAAATGATCTAAATGTCCTCTATGTGAACCTAATCAATGCATTTGGGTCTTTTGACCATGCCAAAATGTGCCGAACTATGTTGAGGCTAGGCTTCCCAGTGCACATTGTTCAAACCATCCAGGACCTGTACCACGGAGCCTCAATAACCGTCGACACACCCTTGGGGAGAATAAACCCCATTCCCAATGAGGGCCGAGGCACGGTACATGGGGATACCTTGAGTCCTGTCCTCTTGATTGTTGCCATCGAATCCCTTGTCCGATGGCTGCAAGCTGGAAACAAGGGCTACCATTTCTCAAGCTCCAACTAAACGGTGCCCCCCTGGCAATTGCTGATGACATAGCCATCGTCACAGGCTCTTATGGCCACATGGTGATGCAGGCGAGAAAGGTATCTGCGTTTCTGGAATGGGCAGGCCTCGAGGCCAACATAGACCTTGTGAACAAGAACAAATCGGCTGTAGCAAGTCTCGTACATAAAAAAGAGGTTCCAATCGACCCTACACCCGATATATTCATCAGGTAAAAGGATCCCTTCACTGGGACCGAAAGACCCATATACATATCTGGGGGAAATCACACCTTTGTCCCACTCACATAAGCTACGTGTGCAACACGTTCTCAAGACAGCCATCACAATGGCCACCCAGATACGAAATGCGGTGGGTACGCCATCTTTGAAATTGCGAATGATTGAACAGGTGTTGCGCCCTGCCCTACGGTACACCATGCCTATGTCACCCTTCTCGAGGCTTGAAATCAATGAGCTCAACACAGCCCTTATACAAACCTCAAAACAAGGTTTCGGACTGTCTGAGAAAGCGTCCCATATCATGACAGCTACCCCTAGAAGAGAATTTGGCATAGGAGTGGACCTGGTATACCTTACATACTTGGCCACCCTGTTAAAATCTACGCGAACGAGATTGAGTAATAACAACGACATATCAAAAATGACCATCGAACTGCTACGCCACTATTGGGAGTTCGATACCGCCGAAAGCTGAACCTCTATTGACGTAAATAATACTAAGGTACCACCTACCTTGCGTACAATGAGTATACTAGCTCACGCTGAAATACGAGCCCTGCACGGTAAGGGAAACTTGATTTTTGAGACTTCACCTCCTCCCCGGGATGGCCTGGCAGTCTTAAATTGATTATCGGCCGTAAAAAGTCTCCTCACGCGCCTAGGTGCGCTGGGCGTTCATCGACTGTCACAACTGACGAACAGACACACGATGCAGATATTCACGGCTCGCGAGCTGCAGATAAATCTGTGGTCCGGAGGATATTCTAAGTAAGCAGTACGCCTCCAACGTGACATCAATGCCATCGCACGACACATTGGATGCATACGAATAGACCGAACGGGTGCCCCGGACAGCTCAACCATCCAACGGTGGCGCCTCACTGACGCCCTCGCCCAACTCTCACCTGAACGTGTGAAGCAACCCTCGACTGTTGAACACATGTTCCGGGTATTCCAGAACAGAAGCGTAGACTCGGAGTCCCGCTTCAACGCGCCCCAAACCCCTTCACCTCCAACCCGTCTGAGTCCTGCGCAGCCACCGACAGACAAGATGCAAATGTTCAGGTATACGTACATTAAGGATAGACGCACCGCAACTATCGGGGACATATTTAAGGGCATGTATTTAGTCAGCTGGGAAGATATGAACCCCCTTCATGGACCGCTGGCCAACACCTGGGAACCGAGGAATATGTTTATAGACCCCGTCACGGGACGGTGGTACGACACGTACCCAGATTACACGTATGCCCTCACTCTCAAGAACAACTGAGACAAACTGCCTCCGCCAAGACAAACTGTCTGTCCACCTGTCGAACCCGAACAAGCCATTTTGCGGGCATGAAAGTACATCCCCCCGTATATGTGGATGCAAAAGTAGTGGGCTTGTATCCCACTGTACACATCTACCCTGACAAGACACCCGGCCAACTCCCATGGGTACTGCGCTACCCGCTGGAATGCAACCAAAGTGATGACGATATTGACTTGGTTACCGACAATCCAGATTCGCTTCCGATTACGCTCATGCCTGAGGGCACCTCCTACCACACTGCTCTCCGCGCAAGACGTCGACAGATTTACAATTAGGCGGGAACTGAGTCACCAACCTGTGAAAGATAGGTGCGACGTACTGGGGATAAATCTGCATGAACTCCACCCGGACAGGGAGGTGACCCCGACCGATTAATGGACTTTGGTGAATCACCCCTGCCGGCAAGATGAAGGGGACACGTATATATCAGTACACGATACGTTGGGCGGGGGGTGACACAACTTACGCAAGAAAGGCTCCTGTCCTGGTACGAAAACTTCATAGCAGCTACTTCTGATTCCGCAATCGAGACGCCATCCACGTTCCCACACGAAATAGCACTCCTGCTACAGAGATTCAAACCGGGTGCTGCTCGGTCCCTTGAGGGTGAAGTCAATGTCCACAACCATTGGTCGGTCAGACCCTCAATACTGGCTTCCATACGCAAAGGTTACAAAGCAGAAAGGGAACTGTTTGCCTCCCCCCTCAACTATAATCTCGAGTTAAAATCGTACCATTCGGCACTAACCCGGGATACACTCTTTGGGGCTAAGTTCGATGCGTACTCGACAAGATTTGGCGGCTGTGTCTACATGAACCCGGAATATACTCCACGTGAGCTGGCAAAATCTCTCAGCTGGGCCATTTCGTCGTCCCTAGACTCCGAACCATTCTGTGCTGTGGCAATCGTTCCACGATGAAAAAACGAAAAATACATGCGCGTGCTCGCTCATCCCAACTGTCACCTCATTGCCTCTTTCAAAAAAAAAACACCTTCTCCTTCCTCTCACCGGACCACTGGCACACATAACATGGATCACGAACTACGTAATGGAGAGTATTACTGATCGAAATATCGAACACGGCTGGAAGAGCGATGTATCGAACGGGATATAGCACGTCGCGAATTGTTGCCGCCACACGACGCACCGGAACAATTGTAGACACCAAAGGGGACAAAGCTTTTGACACCAAGGTCAATCGGTTCCACAGACACGATACGCATTATTTACGCCCCCTCTGCATACATGGCCCCGCAGAGGATGCACAGAGTGCTACCTCCTCTCCCAGTGTGCCAACTTGACCTAGCCCGCCCTCGAAAAAATCGAGTATTTACTGACGGCTCACAACTCACAAATGACAACACGGGTGCTGCCTATTACCAAGAAGACACTGATGCTTGCGTCCTAGTGCGTGTAAAAGGCCAACAAACTGTGCTCAGCGCGGAAGTCTCGGCCATTGCAGCGGCCGTTTCCAACACACTTACCTCAGATCCGCTTTACTTGCATACGGACAGCCTAGCTTCGCTACATTTGAGTAACAAGTGGATCCATCCCCCTTGGACACTTGAAAACCAACACATCGACCTACTGAACCTGATTGCCAGACATGTGTCCCGTAGAATCGCTCCTGCACACCTATACCACGTAAGAGCACACAGCGGTATTCATGGCAACGAGAAGGATAACCTAGCAGCTAAAACCTGCGCGGAAACCAATGGATCAGAGCCCGCCGTAGACGTAGCATACGAAGTTGCAGACACTGCCAACTGCCGCTCTAACCACTCTAGATAACGAAGAGGTCATAGTGACGACCCCGATCAGGGACCTCAGGAAACCAATTACTAGTATGGTCATGAACCAAAACGCGCACCGCACTACAGTATCCGACATGTTGATGTGAAGGATAGCCCGGGTTGTGACGCATCCAACCGCTTTTAGACGACATGCGGGGACAAGGATAACTGACTGGCACAACTGGTGCTCCGCGCCGTTCCTGGCCACAAAGCACGCCAAAAATCCATCAAAGACCCCCAACCCCCACTGCCCTCTCTGACTGCGCTACTTTGGGCAGAAATACGAAGACGCATGGTACCATTGGCTGGGCGGTTGCCGTCACCAATCTGTCTGCGATCTTCGTATTGACAGACATAATTCGGCGATGCAACTGCTGAAATCGTACACTGATAGAGGCAAGTTTGCTGGCTCAATGGCGTACTTTAGCTTTGGTCGCCTGGACGGCTCGGAAGACACCCAACATACACTACACTCACAGCTTGTGTCTCCGTTGCAAGGCGACCCTATTCATGGGGATGAGAACCTCCAACTAAGGCCAGACCCAGAATGCATCCTGGTGAAGAATTTGCCGGAGAACGGCCCACGCCCGACAGGCGTAGGCAGATCCATATACCCAGATACGGGACTCAAGATAAGGGTCGAAATAACTGATCTTACGCTTGCCAGTGATCTCAAATTGGAAGCCGTTGTGGTCCGTAAACAGGCAAAGTACTCGCGCCTGGCCTGGTATAACCACTTCCACACCGGCAAACTCGACGAGCACCTGCCTCGCCCCTGGAATTTTGGAACAATGTCTCTGCAGCAACAACGGGAATGGGATATAGCTAACTATAGGAAACACAACCGTGGCACCAGGGGGACAGCGGAATGCATACTTCAGCGGGCAGGTTGGACAGTGAAGGGCATACCGGCAGTGGTAGCTATCGGAACGAGGGGCTGCATGCCACTCATTAATACGGAGGCCTTCTCTGAACTAGGAATACCCAAGTCTGAACATAGGTAATTCAACCGAGACTTGCACGACCTGGCAATCACACATATGCAAAAGATGGTGGCAATGCAATACACTGCGAGGAGAACAAGAGACATTATGTAGACACTTAATGCGCCGCTAGCTATGAATTGTGAGGCGGCTTGAGAATGTCAGGATACAACGGAGCCAACAAGAAGCTTGGGGTAGATGGGGAAGCGCGCGTGGCTGGTCAGGGGGGAACGCAATCTCCCCGCTCCCGAACCAATCCCCCGAATGAAGGGGGTTCACTATTATCATTATTAACTGTATGTGCACAAATGCCTGAACAAATTTGGCGAGCATACGATTCCACAAAATGCAAGGCAAACACGTTCTCTTCTAGATCTAGACAAATGGCTTGATGCATATGAAAAAGAAATGACTTCTATACAACGGATAGTGATGGATCGATGGATACCTACCGAAGGGAGACATTGCTGTTACAACTCTGTCTGTACATGCATTGAAATAAACTCTAATGAACGCAAATTGCAGGATACACAGCAAGACGAATTGTATGTGGATTTTTGGAGACTCTGTATAGTCATTGTGATCTTGATACCACACATGCAAGCACCTGTAGCTTCCTTTTCATATTTGTTTAAAACGATTTCAATGGTGGTGAAACTTGGCTTATACATTAAGCAGCTGGAGGTTAAAATTAAATTGATGAACTATTATCTGACAAATGAGCTGTGGGAAAGGTTCCTGGTTGGAAATGTACATACTCTTAGACATTCATTCGCAAAGCCAAGAAAGACGGAGTACGGGCCTCATATATTTCCTTGTACTTCTACATGTGGATGATTATGTTGTGGCATCTTCATACCAACAATATCTTGATGAATAGCTGAAGTTATTTCGAGGAGAACCTAACGAAGAAGATTCTCTGGATATCAAGCTGCAAGAAGGTTGAATGATTTACTACAAATGAGAATTACATGACACGAACAGATGATTTGCGTGGATCAAGAAAGACAGATACGGGCATTGGTGTGCAGTATTTTGTACCAATGCTTACACACTATGCGTGTTCACCTTGATCTTGCAAAAATGACAGCTTCGACACTATTGTAAATGAGCGGACATCAAACAATATCCTGCAAAGGACCGTTTCCGCTTCCAGAGGCTCCTCCCCCTCGAGGCATCGCCGCCAAAATATTTGCAGGATCCCATGCATCAGGATTAGACATGCGCCGCACACGTCGATACACAGGATTCTCTGTCATGAAGTCATCTGGCGGCACGTATAGAACACCACCACGGGTGGCAATGTCTCCATGCTCGATGGACGCTATGTTTAGGTGCAAGGGGTTTGTTTGCGTCAAGGAGTCGTCTTGTGCAAGGTAACGCCCTTGCGATAAAATGGACATGCGTCGCTGCATCATCAGATAAAAGAGTCCCACCAGCATTACAACACTCAGGGCAACTCCAACAATTGCTACCACAAAGCCAAGATTGCTGAGACTGATGGAACCTGATGCTGCCTCAGGTGCGGTGGTTGTGCATGGGAAAGTGTTGCAACGCTGAGTGGAGGGAGGAGTTGCAGGCAAGCTGCTGCAAATGAAAGTATCAATGACATTGCCGCGCGAGTCCTGGCAGAACACACTACGATTTACCACACCTCCACCACACTGCACTGGGCACACAGACCATGACCCCACACCCCACTGGAACAGGGGCGGCGGCGCGTTCGCAATGGGGGGTTTGCCCTCATCAATCGGATTCTTGGGGATTCCAATACTTGAGAGGCCATATGCATAATCCGAATCGATGTCCATAGGCATGAGCTTGGTCTGCACACAATGCTCCAAAAACCCTCCCTGAAATGCAAATTCTAGAAGCGTGTCCTTGAATATATCGGTAGTATTGGTGCGCAGCCGGTCAGAAAATGAGGACGCTGCCACAGCATTCAGAGGTGCACCATCCGGGTACACGACAAGGAAGCTCACAACTGTGTTTTCGTACACGTCCTCACCAATTGTCAGAATAGTGACGGCATCTATAGTCACAGCCGCCTCAGTGGCCAAGGAGCTCCTGAAAACCCTTTGTAGCAACGAGTTGAAGTTCACTTCCTTCAGCCCAGACAGAGACAACTGGGCGGACACCGAGTGTCCGACAAAGGGTAGATCAGTAAAAAACGGACAAGCATAGCCCAATTTCACCATCTCCAGGTTAGCTGTGTCCACAGGACCTAGATTTTCAAGTACAGTACCATCAAATATTTTTTCACTGCTCCATGCTTGCGAAAGAAGATTCTCTGCGAATTCATCTGCTGTTACATTTCCATCTGGTGGCACAGATACATATATTTTGGTGGACACTTTGCCGTCTTCTGTCTCCGTGATCGATAAAATGGAAACATCAGAGGGATCCACTCCAGCTGTCA
Source organism: Pyramimonas parkeae (assembly GCA_018697155.1). NCBI lineage: Eukaryota > Viridiplantae > Chlorophyta > Pyramimonadophyceae > Pyramimonadales > Pyramimonadaceae > Pyramimonas > Pyramimonas parkeae. The sequence goes on along the minus strand of NHOP01001482.1, from coordinate 3,550 downwards.
TCGCCAGTCGCTCAATGATAATGGTCTGTAACGTGTTGTTCAAGCCTTCCATGGACACTAGACTACTATAAGCTAGCCCCTGGAATGTCAAATCCAACGTCAGTGGCTGGGGATCACGTGGTTGCAACATCACCCACTCTGTTGTAGCATCTCCTGTTGTGGTCACAACACCAAACAAGCTGGCGTGCAATTTTTGAGAGAAATTGGTATATTGTGTCATTGACACAGAATCAAACAACACTATGGATTGAACATGTAGATTCCAATTCCTGTCTAGAGTGGTGTTCACAATAAGAACTCGGGAAATGGAGACACCTGCGGCAATTGCAATCTCTTGTCTGAACTCAAAACGATCTACATCGCTGAAGTAGGAAGAACTGTTATTGTATTGGAACGGCCTGAGGCCACTTAAAATAATACTTGTGGATATGCTGGCGCCGTCAACAGTAATCAGAGGTGGTAGCTGGTCCATACTGTATCCAATATCAACAAACGCATAAACTGAACGCAGACTTCCATACATTCGAAGGGCAGTTCCGTTAAGACTCTGCATTGGAGCTTGCTGCAACAAGTAGGCGGCAAACGCCCCTGGCACAGGATACCTGTCAGTTGGGTATGAAATCAACAACCGTATTTGAACATTGCCGTTTGGCGCGTCAATGATGTCTTTGATTCGCACTCGGAAAAGAGGAAGACCAAGAGCTGGTGCGATTGATGCGTTCACTGCCCCCAAGAAGGAGATGATGTCTGCTCCAGCGTTCAGGTCATTTAACGAGAGCCCATTGACTTCAAGACCCCACTCAATTGTTTGATTTCTCATAGTTCCCTCAAGAACCAAGAAAGCACTTTCCTGTAGGAAAACCCACTCCGTGAAATCCCCTACCGAAAACAAAGTGTCTACATTCTCAACAACAAGTCTTGTGAAGGACGCAAACGGTGTTGAGGAAGTGATCAGGGCAGTATACTGCACATGTGTGTGACCTTCATTGTCGATGTTCACCGAGTGAATGCTCACATGATCTGCCGAAACATTGGCTGCGCTGGCTATTATTGTAACAAAGGCAAGACGTTGCTCACCAAATGCACCTGCACTGATACTGGTGAACACAATACTCGAGGATAAACTACGTCCTTGCGTGGGTGGAGCAATCGATGAAGGAGGAGGGATTTCCGACCCAAGCCTAGGAGCATATACAGACAACGAGCGCGGCGTGCCATAGGCAGCAAGGGTTGAGCCACTGAACATACCACTGGTGTTCTCAATCATCTGTACTATCATGACGCCAATAGTGGGTTCTGCTGCAGACGGGTACTGCACGGTGGCATTCAACCGAACATCACCATCTGGCGCTGACGGCATCAATTCAACAATCACGTTTTCCTGGCCCACTCCAACAGAAAATGCAACAGAATCCCTTGCTGCTGTCAATAAACTATCCATAGCCCAAGATGAGTTTAAGGAGCTTAGCATAAGGCGATCAATTTCAAAATGCCACTGGATGATTTGAACGAGGTCCTGTCCGTGCTGCAGCAGAATCCAATCTGAAACCGCTCCTTGTCCCAAATATGCCGCCGGGTCGTGATGGAGTAGCTCCGTCAATTCTCGAATGCCCTCGCGAGTCGGGAGCTTCACCACGGAGTGCACATGCGCATGTCCGATATCATCAAAAGTGATCCTCTCAACAAACACAGCGGATGTTGAGACACCTGCAGCATTTGCCAACGCTTGCTTATATTCAGCTACCTCTTCAAGACTATAGCCGTTTAACCCCATACCCAAAACCTGAATGCTTGTGGTGACAGTGTGTCCTATCATCAAATCCACTTGAGGATCGAGTTCTACCCCTGGGCCTGGGATGTACACGTATACCGAGCTGATGTTGCCACGCCTTTCCAGAAATGATGCTGCAAGAAATTCGCTTGCATTGTACAGCAACGCTGAAGCCAAATCCGTTAACCCCAGGCTCCCAGCTTCGGAGTAATACAGAGTGACATCCATGTGCACACCCCCGTTTGCTGAGCTTGAAAGGTCGTTGATAACCACAGAGCTTGCAGACACGTTTAGACCACTTGCAATAGATGAGTTTATGTCTGCCAAAAACATTTCCACATCCTCACTCTCAGTTGGCAGAGAGCTGTTGATAACGAATCCCCACTGTATCCTCTGGAATGACCCAGCTTGTAGCATTAACCACTCTGACGTAACTCCAGCTGAGAAAATATTTTCGGGACTTGCACCCAATATTTGCGCAAAAGCCGCAAACTGTGCTCGTGCACTGCGAGGAAACACCAGTGCAGACTGCACACGGGCGTTCCCGTTGTCGTCATATGTGATACTGATGATGCTTACATCAGCAGCATCAACTCCAGCTATCACAGACATTGATGTGTTGAAAGTGTATATGTCTGAGCTGCCGAAATTCCCCTCCCCGATGTTGGGGAATACAATGCTTGATAATACAGTGTGCCCACCAAACTGTTCAATCAGCGGTATCAGCTCAACTGACGGGCCTGGGACATAAACATAAAATGAGCTTACAATACCAAAGCCCGCCAAGGCTGACCCTGCAAGCAAGTCACTTGCATTGCTCAGCATTTCTGGTGCAAAAACAGCAATTGGTGGGTAGCCAGTGCTTGGGTATTCAAGAACCACATCCAAGCGCACGCCACCCCTCGGCCCAACAGAGGCCTCACCCACAACCACCTTGTCGAGCAGCACGCCTGTAGCCGTTGATACTGACTCCCTAGTAGCTGCGAGGAACTCTTCCATGCCTGACGCATTGCCAAGAATTTCCAAGGAAAGTTCAGTAATCTCCAGGCCCCAGATTGGACGAGTATCTGAAAAGGGACCATTTTGTAGCAAAACCCAATCCGTGACAACTCTAGCGCCTAACACCACCTCCGGGTGATCTTGGACCAGCTCTGCAAACTGCGAATATCCATCAGGCAATGAAAATGTCACGGCAAAGGTCATGTGTGTTGATCCATTCTCGACACCTTGCACGGACACAACAGACACATGTGCCATTGCAACAGCTGCTGCTGCCGCAATCGACTCTCTGAACATTGTCTGCCGTTGGTTGTTCAACAAAGGATCCACTTCCAGTACCTGAACGCTGAATGTGACAGTGTGGCCCTTCATGTGTCCAAGAGGAGGAGCAGTGTGGATCCCCGGGCTTGGAACAAATACATATATTGAGTCCACATACCCATAATTCAACAGCGAAGAGTTGGCAAATAGGTGCGTCTCATTCAAAAGCATCATCGAAGAGAGTTCTGCTAATCTTGGCCTCTTCGCACATGGGTAGTGAATATCAATGTCCATATGGAGCTCACCCCATTCTGAACTTGACATGTTGATAGCCTGAACATTTATTGGAAAGATGCCAAGGGAAGTGGCGATTGCATCCAATGCTGTATTTCGAAAGGTATTCATACCAGACGTACTAATGTCGGCCAAGGTTATACCAACAAGGTTAAGCCCCCACTCCACTCTCAAGTATGAAGGCTTTTGCATCATCACCCATTCCGATGTCACTCCCAGAACGCC
>NHOP01001481.1:0-10764 GCA_018697155.1 Pyramimonas parkeae | reverse complement strand
AGTGCTAAGACACATGAATATTGAGTGTGACTTGACAGGCTACAATTCAAGGTATCACTCACAACTGCGTTCATGTGATGTAGAATATGAGGCCCCTGAACACAGTAGTGGCAGAAACCAAAGATTTCACATTCATGTAGGCGTTCTGTTGATCACTTACACGGTAGAGGGATTCGAGGGTATATTTCTTGGTCGTTGATCTCTACTCCACTCATGCCACTGCTTTGAGTTTTTGAGTCCCAGCCCCCGAACAATCTCCCGCGCTTCCTCAAATTCTAGGAAATCCCTGCCCGGACCCTGAAGAAACAAGAGCAGAGAACTTGGATGCATTCTAACAACATTAGCACCTGCATATCTGGTAGGAAGCAATGCCCCACGAACATGAAGAAGTATGGCTTTCTATCGTACTTTGACAATTCTGTTTTTGTGCACAACCCCTGTCCAAAGTACCCAATTACCTACAGTACCTGCGTTCAAGCCTATTCGCGCATGTTGCAAATAGTTGATAGCTTACTCCGCAAACAATCCGAGGTGCTACTTGTACGTCATACATCTTTACACTACTCTTGATCCAAGCACGACACATGCATGCGGTGCTGTAACTTGTTCCTCCAACAGCAATTATTCAGCCAAAATCTAATCTCCATTGAACAAGCTTGAGTGACAGAAATTGTGCAGTGAACACACGTCTTCCTGGCATGTTACAACATTGTCCGCGCAAGGATGTAGGCATCTCTATGCCACTCGAAATAAACAACAAGCACTCGCACACATTTGCTGCCAATGCGAACAGTTCGATATAGTAAATTTGTGATGAAACGAAATTGTGTTGGAGTGTCAACATGGCTTCCTATGTATAGAGCCACGGCCACATGGTACTAATTACCTCGCCTACGCCGTATCCCAGCCAATCGCGCCAAGAGCGCCATCCTTCGTCAGCATACACAATGCGCGGGTTGGAAGGAATGAAAACAGGTCTGTCTTTTGCGCTCCATTCACTCCATTGCGCAGCAGAAGTGAGCCCAAGCTTCCATACGTATTTGCGAGCTTCCTCAAACTCGAGCACTTCCCCGCGTGGACCCTGGTTGAGCATCCACTCTCAGCACACAGTGTCAAGACCCACGACGGCCAGGAAACAGTTCAAACAAATCTGGTAACGACGGATGTTGTTGTACAAATACATCCGTTTACTCGCAGCCTGTTCTTGTTGTGGCCAACCAGGACACCAGCAACTACGAATGTGCTGCAAACGATGTCGGAATCTCATACAATCGAAGAATTCCATAACCTCTGAATTCCTCCCTTTCTCAAAGTCAATGCAAAAACTACCTGATTCCCGATGCCTGAGATCAACTGCCACTACATCAGGACAACACCACCATAAAACATGTTTTTGAATCCATCAGCTAGTTCTTCTGTGCGGAACCATTTGGTGGGTGGCGAAGCCCTATTTGCTATTCCCAGCACATTTGACAGCAGAAGCAAGCTCGCCCCACCATGATAGTCCCACAATGCTTAGGGCAACCGCGTCGTTACTCCAGCAGCGGAACCGGCTTCAACACACAACACCACATTCAAATACAACAGCGGGAAACGCCAAAACATGCGCGTTGCGCACCTGACCCACGCCGCAGCCTAGCCAGTCAGCCCAGGACAGCCATCCGTCAAACGCGTACACCACGTGCGGATTGGTGGGGACGTGTAGGGTGCGGCCCTCTACACACCAGTCTTGCCACTCCTTGAGGGAGCCCAGCCTGAGGGTGTGCACAAGCTCTCGCGCCTCCTCAAACGCCATGAACTCCGAGCCCTTGCTGCGAATTTGTGGGCTCCGCCCCACTCCGTACCCCAGCCAGTCCGCCCACGACAGCCAGCCCTGCATGCACGACCCCGAGTTCAAAGCCCAGCATCAACGGTATCATCCTGTCCAGAATCCTCCTCGCCCAAGCACACCACTTAAACCTGCACATGTGTGAGAAAGATATGCATCACATGTGACTGCGTGCATGCGCGTGCAGAGGGCGAAGTGCCGATACCCGTGTATACACTTAAAAGCATAGAGACAGTAGTGAACCATCAAAACATCAAGACCGTGAACACTATCTGCGATACACCGCACTAGCGTTCAACCTGCACAATGAAGCTACCGTTGATGTCACCAAGTACAGGAGGTGATCGGTTCCTTTCATTTGAGAACACCCAGAATCTCAACACCTCAAGCACAGTCGAATGTTTTCTGAATCCAGCATGCTTAGAGCCTTCCATAGACTACAGAACAACTCCATAACTAGTGTCGACTCCAAGCGAAGATAACATGCACCAAACCAGCATATTGTTGCAACTGTGCTCATGAGTGAACCAGGCTGTTTCTCTAACAGAGCACTAGCACGTGTGCCGCATTTAAAGATCAATTTTTCGGCCAAAGAGTGCATGGGATCAGCGCAGGGACTCATCGTGCATGTTGGAGAGAGCGATTGAGTTCTTCTAAGTAAAATCCACCAGAAAATTAGGCATACTGAAGCAGTCACAAAACCACTAGGAGGTGAGAAAAGGACCACTCCATCATGCACACGCACGCTAGAATAAAGGCGATAAAAGTTATCCAGCATGCAGAGAGACATAGTGTTTATTGGACCAATAAAACAAACAAACGCTGAGGCTCCGCACAAGGTGCTCCGCCAAACATGCCTGGCCTTTGTATACGGAGCTGGGGCTGGACGGAACGTTTCCTGGGCGCCTCGTTCTACTCCACTCCTGCCAGTGCTTCTGATTGGTGAGGCCCTGCTTGTGCACCAACCGGCGCGCGTCTTCAAATGCCAGGAATGTGTGGCCAACCTTGCTCAGCCCTTCGCCGTACCTGACACAACCAGCGATAACAAGAGGATGCTCAATCATCGGGTGAAGACAGGGCACGTGCTGGTTTCCTAGCTCCTGATCCGTGGATTGTATCAATAGCATGCAAACCACAATGGACCCACGGGAGCTTGTCGGGCATCCGCAGGTGTTGCTGATACAGCTAATCACATTTGAGGACACCAGACTGTCAAGATCTTCCTTGGAAACCCAAGGCATGAATATTGAATGAACCGTTCTCATAAAAATCCAGCACACGCCTTAACCTTGGTGCGCATACCCAAGCCAGTCTCGAAGAGACAGCCATCCTTCGTCTTTGTACACCAGCCTTGGAGCAGCGGGTATGCAACTTGGCCGGTGGCTGCGGCTCCACTCGAACCACTCTTGCTGGCTGCTGAGTCGCAGCTTGCGCACGTACCGCCTTGCTTCGTCAAATGACAGATATTCTCGTACTGGCGGCTGGTCCTTACGGTACCTGCACAACCAGCACCATCCTGGTAGTGGAGCTGGTGCAATTCAAAACATGCGACACTTTGTCCAGCCTCCGGTACTGCATCCCTCATCGCCTTAGTCCCGGATCACTCTATCTTTTACACCCCAACAACAATCATCAGATATCATGGTGGTTGATTGGGAAATGGGTATCACCGCTCGCTAATCGAAGATACCCCGCCAGTTGGCATGGCCTTTGAACAATCATTGCCTGAGGGAAGCCCACCCATGTAGAGCCCATAAAACGCAAACGCTCTACTATACAGGAAAACTAACGTAGTGTCGAGACATCAAGCCTTGGGATGCATTCTATTCAATGCGCTCCAGTGTTACACAACAGGGGTTGCGCAGCTGGTGGGTGTGGATGTTTAAAAAAAGACAACTGGCGAGCACGGATTCATTATGAGCATATACAAGCTTTAATCACAGTCGCGACCATTCGGCGGACTTTTCCGGCTCTACACAAGATTTGAGGTTGACCTCAAGCGGAAATCCCAAATATATCATTTAATCTTAAACAAGCTTGTCCCTCAATGGGTCTCGAGCCACGTACTCATGTGGGCTATCAAAAGTTTGCCCACAGCGCCTCGACTGCACTAGATTAGGGTCTGGAGCAAGATTCATCCTCAGTGCTCGGTAGAGATCGTGCGGGATTCATTAATACAAGGAAACACTCTGCAGAGAACGCGCAAAGCTGGACGCTCTTGATTCATGAGATAGAGTTCGAGTAGGCCCCTGTGGCAAGCGAGGCGCGATGTGGCAGGATGGACGCACCCGAGCCAGTCTCCCCAAGACAACCAGCCCTGGGTGGCGTACACCGTCTCCGGATGATAGGGGATGTTCTTGGGCCGCTCCGGGCTACTACTCCACTCAAACCAATGCGTTTGGCTTGTGTGCCCGAGGGTCCAAGCAAACTCCCGTGCTTCCTCAAAGGAGAGAAACCGCTCGCTCACCTGACACACTTTCCAAACTTGGTTCAAGTCACATACATGCATACATGCAAACACACCAACATGAATAAAATTGTACACCTACAATACATTCACATTCGTGCATATGCATGCACGTACGAAAGCACATACATACACAAGAACACCAGTTTTGAGGTTTACCTTGTGCAACGATTGAATGCAAAAAGCGACTCAGCTTACATGGCTCCCTGTAATTTGGGATAGGGCCGAGTCCCTGTTTAGGTTATGCACACAAGCCGACATGTCCAACTGCGAATGAAACCCTCAATGCGTCTGTCTCATCCAGATTCAAATAGATCAAAAGGCTTATCCGATGGGGATGATGTAGTACGTTCTCCTTAAATCCTACGAAAGGCGTTTGGACATGATAACTGGTTGATAAAGATCACCTTGTGCAGCTAAGGATGAACCTATCTCACTGGCATGGATGTTCTGAATGTAGCCACATAGTTAACATATGTCAAACACGCTCAAAGAAAATCCTTAGACATTACCAGGCAACTCTCTAGGCGTGCTATGTAACCCTAAAGTTATCACTTCAGGGTTGCATAATATGGAAAATTGCTGTTCCATCTACATATCGGCAAACAATGCTGTGAATACACACGATGAGTCCGACCATAGGAAGACAAGCCCATGGTGCGTCAAAGAACAAGAATGCCGACGACGTATGGGTTAAAAAAAAGTATATGTCTATACGTATGTATGGGGATTTGACCCTTACCAGAAGGGCGGGGAGCCATGTCAAGAGAATCGCGCGCAAAGTTCTATCGTTGCACAAGGTCACCTTCGAAATCCGTGTATCGAGTCAACACACAGATTGCATGGTCCAAGGAGAAAGTATCTCACCATTCCCATCAACACAGTGCTGAACCGCGAAAATCCATATGAAACAAGTCTGTATCATATACAGTCGGTTGCCGGCGTGTGAGCTCTGCTTGTTGACGCGTCTCCGAGGATACGTTCACGGTTGTAGCTAAGCATGTCCGCTCCAGCACCTTGGATAAAAAAATCAGTTTTCACACCTTGATAAACGCACAAAAACTGTGAAGAAAATTCAAATCAAAACATGCCTGTGTACCACAAAACAAAAGCTTGTTATGGTACCTCGTTGATGCATTGTATTCCATCCTGCGTGTGCTCTCACAGCCCAAAAAAAGAATTCAAGACAAACTCAACAATGTTGCCATGCATCATTACAGCGATGTGTCCAATTCAATTTGTGAGATGAACTTCAATCATCATGCATCTATTGCACTCACAAAGCACATCTACCATCGCCATCCTGCATATTGCCAAATCTGCATCTTTACCACAATGATCCCTCGCTACATTCAAGAGCCGTCAATCAATCCATAGGCAACTGTCATTCATTATGAATGACAGTTGCCAGGTTGATTATATGACACCATACAATCAACCTGGTGTAGAGCAATTAATTTCTTGTCAACATGTCGCTTCCATATCGTTACAGAACATGGCATTAGGACGTCATTCCTCCATCTATGGGCATCTTGCATTTTTCAACATGGTGGTTTACGATTGGGAGCTCAGCTTACACCCTAGAGCCGTCAGTCAGTCTATAGGCAAGTGTCGTTCTTTCTTTCACACTATTTGGTGTATATCCTTGATCCTCATAGCTTTTCTCTTTCCAATTTGTAGTACACTACAGGACAGGCGCACTGTACATCCCACTGTGTTCATTGTGTACATTGTTTATTGGGAACGTACCACCATGATCCCAACTTGCGTTCAAGAGCCTTCAATGACTCCGTGGGCAACTGTCATTGTTTCATGCACACAGTCTGGTGCAAACTGCAAACTCTCAATGATGGTTCCACTCCCAATTCGAGACACACCGAAGGACAAATTCATTGTTCCCCCTTAGGAGTTTACGAGCACAAACAGCCGGAGATGATGTTCTATCACATGTCTTCCGTCAAAAGGATTGTAATGATTCAATGTTCTTCAAAAGTGGGAAATTTACCATTATCTTGCTCCGAATTGCCAAGTTTTTTCAAAGACATGCGTGATTCCTGTACATTTGGCCGTACGGTGCAGGGATGATTGCCAAGCTCAAGTGCCGATGATTTTCGAGCGGACCGTGAGATCCAAACTCACAGTGTGTGCCTGATCACACAACGTACTGCCATGTTGTTGCATGAACCTCATCACGTATGACCATATATACGTCTATACACGTCTATATATAGGAATATTACCTCCACCCACTGGGCAAGAGCGATGTCAATTGACACATAAAGTACAGATGCCTGCCGGGTTGGTCAAGTGGCTACTGCTCTGCTTCACGGCTAGCCTGGTCCAACAATTGCGTTCTGGATATCTATAAATATGGGGACATGACCCTTACCACAAGGGCGGGGAGCCATGTCAACATACTCGCGCGCTAATTTCTATCGTTGGATATCTGTTTGATTTCAGATCTGCACAGGTACCATGGCCTGTGATGAGAAAAGTGCTGAAGACACAGCCGAGTTTCATCTCTTAGAGGCTGTCCGCCTATGAAGTCGCACAACCTCCGGCGATAAAGTCAGGGTATATCTCGACGTCATTGTGTAGTACAGGTGCTCGGCCCACAACTCAACATCCGCCATATTCACAAACCAGCAAACTACAAACACATGCGCATCATGCAGACGGGTGGATAGGTGATAGCGCTAAAGTACCGAACCAGGCTGGGAAAATTGTTGTAAACCTGTCTGAGCCGCGGTGGATACTGCACATCGACCTGCGCCTACAAGTACTGCCAACAGATATTAAGCCCAAGGGCGAACTGAGATCAATCCCTTGCAAGTACGTGGCAAGGGTGGCAAGGGCGACGTGTTTGTGTTCTCGGAAGCGCAACGAAGCCCACCAGGGGCTGGGCCTCGATGTACGCTAGCGAGTCTGGGCAACGCATATCTGGCCGTCTATTTAGTGCTCCGCACAGAGAGGAGTTGGGATGTTCGGCAGATCCATCTTTGTGCACTTGGACTGATTCTGTCACAGGCACAGGGAGGATCACAGGCATTCATTCGGGAACGTGGATAAACTCGCGCGGCATAAGAATCTTCGGCACCGAGCCGTGGCCATTTCACCAATCAGCGTGATGAGCATTCAATTCAAGGGGCCAACCGAACTTTGCTGGTTCATGTGACCTTCAAGCTAACACAATCAATGACATGTTCGGTTCAAGGCAAATGCTTGCCGCTCTTGGTCAAGAATCCCACTGGACGCATCTGACTCAGAAGGAGCCTGCCCATGGCTTATAGACTTGTCAGCTTTGCATGGTCACACTGGTACCCACAGACGATGGCCACTGAATCACGGCCAAACCGTCTTGTTCCGTTCGTGGGTGATCAACAGAACCAACGTGAGTTCTTCCTGTAAGGCACCATGATCTTCTAAATTGGCGCAGCATGGGGTACCACATGCAGTTCTGTGACCAAGCTCATGAAGCGTACATTGGTGCCTGAGCTGGAGGGTTCAACAAATAAACCAACCATCTCATGCGGTAGGGACAGGGTTTCCAAATCCCTAGTGTGGGAGGCTTTGCCTAAGCCTGTGATTGGACATAGGCCAAGCCACCAGGTGGGTCATCGAACAGTGAGTTGTAGCATCTGTCGCCCAATCCACCACAATGACATTTGTTTGTGCTGCACAATCGCTATCGAGAAATACAAGTCATGACGTGGCACGAGAAAGCATGCGCCCGGGAGTGGCAATTGCGCCCATATCAATGTTTGTTGGCGTGAATGTAGACAAGCGCAACATGTTCATAGAGAGAACCTGGCATTCGATCTGACAGTGACAAGCTTGTTAACTGCTGAACCAAATGCCAGCGCATCAGCCAGATCGACATTCGCAACAATAAATCAGCTGGGACCAGCGCACCTGTTTCGAACTGGGGCTGGACCCCAAATCATCTCTCGATCTGCATGCGCGTTCTGGTTGGTTACTGTCACCTTGAGCTTTAGCAGACTTCGGCGCGGCAGCTGTTCCCCATCTCAACCACAACACATAAGCACACATTATCAGAGAGCAGAACCAAACATAAGGAGCACTGAAAACTATGACGCGAGTTGCGGCGGATCGCGAATCGGTTGGTTGGTTTAAGCAGTGACCTTGAAAACACCCGAAGAAAAACTATGGAAGCTTTCAGAAATCTCGTGGTTGATCGAGTGATTGATAACAGCACATCAGCGAAACACATCAATCTACCTGCTCAGGCAAATCTACAATATTCGAAACCTGGATCCTTCAGCCTACAACATATCAAAGCGCTGCCTGGAGTTTCCGATGTATCCATCGGATTCTGACATGCAGTATGGGACACATAGCCTCGGATTCCATTCGATTTCATGTGTGTACTTGGCTCAACATTTGGATATGTTGGATAAACTCATGAATCTGCGGCACTTATTGATTCGGTTGATATGGCTTTGTGACCAGTGTGCACGGATCATGCCTCAGTACACTGTGTGTGCGTAGCATTCACACATCGCATTCTAAGTACGTGTTCGTCTCGCTGCATTGTTGCAGAGGCAGGTATTGAGCTCTTTCGGACTTCAATGATTCAACTATTGTCCAAGAATCCTCTGTAGATGTTTTTCTTGTGCTCGTAGATATTTTTGAATTTGTGTTTCCGATGGAATACCCTGCGCGCAAGAGTACGTTGCTCAAAAAGAGTGCGGTGAAAACTCTGATACAGAAGTTGGATCTTGAAATGTGAATGATGATACTTGCTACGTTTGGATGGGATATGTATCTATGATGGGAAATCATGGAACACCATAGTCAATTCATGACATATTATTCAGCAGGAAGGTGTGGGTCATACTCATATCGAGATGGATTAATTTGGTATGGGAAATACGATATGCAAAATTTTCCGGTTCACAGGCATCCATTTGCAGCAGAATACACTGCTTGTATCCTTACAGCTTGAACAAAAGAAGTCTACCTTCGAAACCTTGCACCATCATCCTGCAATAACACTTCATCACAAGATATCCAGCTACTGTTTACCTTTTCAATTCATCAACAAAATACAAAATTGCCAAGCATGCATGCAGACAAAATGCAAAAATTACCTGACAAACCCTCACCATATCACAGCAGTGAATGTATTATCCAAATAAGCTTGCTGAAGTCGCTCAATACATACTATAGCTTACAATACAACCTTGTTGCCCTTAAGTACACTGAAGCACGAAACTTGATACACTGTGAAAAACTTTCATTGTCATGCAAATTACCTTGCTACCTCCCAAAAATAACATCAAATTATCATCCTAATTTCTGAATAGAAGCTTGATGTCGGAATAGAAATAGCAACACATAAGTTACTCATTGAATAAGTTACTCGAATTAAGGCGGCGATGGTAAGCACGAACTGCATGACACAAAGCTATCATCGGATCGAAGATACACGCAAATTTACCTTGCAGCATGATTCCATGTAATTTCGCACTTCCTAGAAACGGTTTAGGCAAGTTCCCTTGGCTTCTGTCAGCCCGCAGACGTCCCGACCCCGTTGCCGCAAATTTGCTAGTGTAACTGTGGTCAAGGTGGGAACGTCGGTTCTGCAAGGATTCAACGAACACATGCGGCAACAGGGTCAATTCCATTGCTGTCGAGGTGCCGGAAATTCTACCCAAAACTTTTATTTCGACGCCGGGGCGCGGCACTCCAGGTGATGCGGCAAAGACATCTCGCGAAAGAATATACAGTGCGGGAAAGCACTGTGATAGCGAAAAGACCCCGCACGGCCACTTCAGCAAGGGGGTAGCCCTTCTCGGGTCAGTGGCTAATAACAACTTGGCCAAAAGCGATAGGATTCCAATATTTGAGATCATTGAGGCGTGTGTGCCCTTATACGCCGCGCCTGCAGCGATCGGGTTTGATGTTCGATATCAAAATTGCATTCACCCTGGCACACAAGTACACATGGCGGCAGATGGCTGCTCCAAATGCGATCGCCTTCGACATTTCGAGATCAGGTAAAACGTCGTTGTCGCAGTGGTTGCTTAGGCGATTGGTAAAATCGCTCTCGAATCGAAGACGACCTGCTAGCCAACATGGCCTGCGACAAATCATGGGCCGAGGCGGTTCCCATCAATCGAATACAGTCGGGGTATGCAGCACTCAGGGAGCGTTACCACGGTACCAAAGGCACTGTGGTAACATTATGCGAGACTGCGCCTTTGTGCTTAAACCTTGTGGCGAACCACTTCGCCAAAAGCGATGGGGTTTAGGGTTTGCAGGGTTTATATACATCAATCAAGAAAATCAATTCCATGTAGCGTCTCTGCCCACGAAAGGTGGCTAACCACTGCACCTACGGAGCTCGGATTTACAAATACGTGACGAGGTAATGAAGAAAAAAACTTTGGAACCACCAGTATTCATGGTGGTTGTTTAGGCGGTTGGTATGGTCACTCGCTAATCT